>JABXWE010016545.1:0-14419 GCA_014611495.1 Limonius californicus | reverse complement strand
TTCTAAAGACTCTCAGTATTATCTAATTAGTGTCGGATTCGTTTGCGTAGGTCTGTCCCGAACGCCTACCGACTAAAACCCCCCCTTCTTTCCATAGGCCTCAACGGAATCGCCTTCCAGCATTGCTTCATTGGGGCTTACACCTTCTCTAACCACGCCCTGTATTTACATTAACTTTTTTTTTCTTGCTTATTACTCATCCAGCATTATATCTCTCTCTTCTGCTTGCGCCTGCCTCTCTTCTTTCTACTACCTTCCACTTCTCTTCGCTTTCGAGCATGTTAGTTACTATATTGTCAACGTTTAGGACTTCGCCAATATCTTGTATCGCCTGTTCTCTTGTTGTATTCCACCTATCACACTCTAGGATGGTATGCGCTGGCGTATCGGGTTCTCTGCAGTATACGCACTCTTCACTATCAATGATCTTCATTCTATGTAGATAGATTCCGCAGCACCCGTGTCCAGTTAGGAATTGGGTCAGATGGTATCCCACTTCCCCGTGTTTGCGCGTCACCCAAGGTCTCACGATGGGTATTATTTTTCTAGTCCACGCAGCAGTTGTCCCTTCTTGGGCCCATTCTTCCTCCCATCTTCGGAAGGTTTCCTCTCTGGCCAGATTCCTCTGTGCCCTTTTATTTGCCCCGTTTGTCTAGGTCCGCTCTAACGCTAGCAGGTGGATGGGGATCGTTCCGGCAACCACTTGTATCGCTTTCGTTGACACCGTCCGGTACGCACTAGCCACTCTTATGGCTACTTTCCTCTGCACCTTCTGCAACATCTTGTTGTATTTATTTGCTCGTACGACGTTGTTCCATATCGGCGCACCATAAAGCAAAATGGAATTCACTATCGAACACACCGCTCTCCTGCGTCCGGCTCTGGCTCCACCAATGTTAGGCATTAGTCGACCCAATTTTAACGCTGTCCCTTCGGCCTTTTTGATTACCTCTTCTATGTGGTAGCCCATATTCATGTTTCTGCCAAATGTTATACCCAAATACTTTAGGCTGCGCTGACTGGTTTTTTCTACATCGCCCATTTTAACCTTAACAGATTTTAAAGTATTTTTCCCTGCAAGTATTATCATCTCCGTCTTATGCGGGGCCAGTTCTAGCTTTTTTCCTCCATCCATCTTTCAATCCTGCTTATTGCCCATTCTATGTTTTCCTCGATCTCTTCCCTGTCGTTGCCACACACCACCAGTGCCAGGTCATCTGCATATCCAACGAGCGTGGTGTCTTTGGGCGAGCCTAATTAGTCTGTTTTATAACAAAGTACCTATATTATGGAGGTGAATCAGCTAATGATATTAGCAGCTGTCTTTCCATCTTTTAGGTGGTCTCCCACGATCTCGTATTCCATGAATTGGTTGGTCTCTGATTGACTTTATCAGTCCGTTATAATAGGTGTGATTGTTGTCTTATATATTTTTGTTTTAGCTTACGTTGACATAAACTTGTTTTTCCATACTAGGTAATCGGTATGTCTCTTAGATATCCAGACATTCGGGCTCCTTTTGCTGCCTGCTGTTTAACTTTGATATTTAAATTGCGATGACTCGATATTTTCACACCAAGATAACTGAATTCCATCACTTGCTCTATAAGTTTTTGATGTATTTCTAATTTGCATCTACGTGGGTCTTCCAGACTTTTGGTTTTATCGGTGGACACTATCATGTTATATGATTCTGCTGTTATAGTGAACTGGTGGAGTAGTCTCTGCAAGTTGTCTTCGCTGTCGGCAACAAGCACAGCGTCGTCTGCATAACACACGATGTTAACGTTTTGCCTTCCTATTTTGTAGCTTGGTTTTGTTCCGTATGGAATCTATTATTTTATCCATGAGCAGGATAAACAGCATGGGGCTTAAGGAGTCTCCTTGTCTAATTCCTTGTTCCATATTTATTTTCTCTGTTAGATCACTATTGACTTTTATTCGTGTTTTTTGTTCTAGATTTAGGTTTTTTATCAGCCGTATTAATGATGTTGGTACGTTCCTTTCTTGGAGCATATTTATTATATCTTCTAATTTGGCGCGGTCGAATGCTTTAGTAACGTCGACGAAGCATAGGAATGCAGGCTTATTAAACTCAATAGATTTCTCGACTAGTTGTCTGACAATAAATATCGCATCAACCGTTGATCGGTTTCGTTGTTGTTCTTCGCTTATTATAAGGTGTTCGGCCATCTTCTCTCGGATGATTTTAGTTATCAGTTTATGACCAGAGCTTAACAGGGTTATGCCTCTATAATTTGTTGGTTGCTTCTTGTCGCCTTTTTTAAATATAGGTACGGTTATGCTTGTTTTCCAGTCCGTACGTATATTTCCATATTTTTTGTATTAATTTAGTTAATTCTTGGTTCAGACTATTCCTCTCATATTTTAGGAGTTCGTTATTGATATTATCCAGTCCAGGCGCTTTTCTGTTTTTAAATTCCTAACAGACTTTTCGACTTCGTCTTCTGTTACCTGTATCTGATTCTCACTTGGTACTGGGAAAATAAGGTTATTTTCCGACTGGTTCGCGTGCAGTTCTTTGAAGTATTTTGTCCATTCTTCCTTGCTAATTTTGCTGGTTTTTACATATTCCGTTACTTCAGTTTTTCCATTTCTTAGCATTTCCATACCATCTTCTGCGCCCCATAGAGGTCATGTTCCATTTCCTTTGTAAATGATTCCCAATTTTCTCTTTCAATCTGTCTGATTCTGCTGTTTGTAACGTGTTTCTACATAGTTTTGTATGTCCCTCTCCGTTTTTATGCTTTTAAATTTCAAATATGCGATCTTCTCCTTCGACAGTTGTTTTACCTCTTCTGTAAACCATGGAGTGTTGGTTCCTTTCTTGATGTTCTTTATTTTTCTTTTCCCGTAGGCTTCTAGTGTGGCTGTCCTCACATTACCAACGGGTTTAAACCAAGTTTCCTCTAGTGTGTTAGTATCCAATACGGGGTTGGTTGCTATTTTTTCTTGCATGCGGTTTTGGTATAACATTTTTGTACTATCATTGCTCAGCGATTCAATGTTTATCTTTTCTGTTTCTTGTACTTTTACATCTGTTGTTACGTTTCTCTCTAAGGTTAGGTCCATTTTACTTAGTACGAGTGTGTACCCTTGCCTTTATTTTTCATCTCCGTTAGTGCGCATATGTCTATATCCATTTTTATAATTATTTCTTGGTCTTTAGACGTCCAAGACATAATGTTCCACGTTTCTACCCTTAATCCGTTTCCGTAATCGGTTTTCCATTGTTGCTGGGTCGTCTTGATATTTGGCAGTCCATTTCCGAGGGTTACTTTATTTCTGTGAGCATAACATGTATTTACCAGTGGCGGCTCGTGAGTTAAGAAAGAGGGTGGGCACAAGAAAAAAATTACTTATTTTTTGTACATAAAATCCATTCTCCTATTTTTCATGCTGGAAAAGACGTCTATGACTTTGTTGTCAAATCCGGGATAGACTGGACGAACTTCTTTTCTATTGATAGGACCGCCAATGCGTTCAGTCGATCTTTTTGCACACAATTAACTTCCATCATTAAAAAAACGTCACTTTCGTCTTTGAATTTAAACGCGTGATTGCGCGAAAACAGCGCTCCAAAGTGCAAATTCAAACGTTGACTTTAAATGGGGAACAATCTGCTCGGTGCCCCATTCGCCTGGTATATCGCATATAGCGAAGATAACCGATAGGCAATCGAATCATCCTCTAAATAGGTACAAATCAGAGCGTTCCCCGGAACATAGTTTTGAGCGTGTTAGCCGCGCCTTTGGTGCGGAAGGAAAATTTGATACCATCGTTAAAATAATGAAATTAAAATGATGCACTGAATTACATGCGAATTTTTTTCTGTGTTTATCTTGGTGGTTGGGTGGGCACGTGCCCTTGTGCCCTTTAGTACAAGCCGCCACTGGTATTTACATCTTCCAGTAGGTTGCTAGCCTGATCGAAAGATGTTCCCTTCTCCTTTATCCAGGCTTGGGACCGGACCATTTTTTCTTAAGGCGCCTAAAGGCTGGCACTGCTAGTGCGGCTTCAATAGAAGGGTTTGGTTGCGCGTACAGGCGTTGTTGATGTATAGCTGCTTGTTGATGGATTTCTTCTAGTATGAACGGGACTTTTAGGTTAGTGTGTAGGGTAAAATTATTTACAAATAACAGTGCGTCTGCTATTTGTCGTAAGATTTTGGACTGAATCCTTTGTATTATGTTTAGATTTGACATACTCGAAGAGCTCCACAATTCGAACCGTATGTCCAAATAGACTTGATAATAATTTTATAAATTAATATTTTATTTTCGAGGGACAGTATATATTTTCTGCCTATCAACCAATATACCTTTTTTATCTTGATGTCCATATCCTTTCTTTTTTTTTGTTATGTGTAGTCTCCACGTCAGTCTGCTGCCCAGATGCATTCCGAGCGGGCTTCTTGGGCATGAGGAATGACGACATTACTGATGAAAATTGGTTGATATTGCTCTCTTCTGAACGTAAACGTAACATAGGACGATTTGCTGTTATTTATTTTTATCCTCCATAGGTGTAGCCAGTCTTGTAGAAGATTTAAGTGATTATGTAACTGTTGTGTAGCGATTCCTATTTCTTCATTGGTTGTCAGGATTGCTGCATCGTCCGCGCATGTCCCAGTTGTAGTATACGGAGTTACAGTTAGAACTGCTGTGTATCTTAAATATAGTATGGGACCAATACGCTGCCTTGTGGAACCCCCGATGTGATAGGATACATTCCTGACAGTTCCAAACCATATCTGACTGGATAGAATCTAAACGATAAGTATGACCTTAGTAATTGATAATCGTGGTATGGGAGATTCTGTTTGATTTTAAATAACTGTACTCTATGGCATACTTTGTCGAATATCTGCTTTATATCCAGAAAGACTGCCGAGTAGAACTTTTTTTCTCAAATGCTTTATATATTGTATCTGTGATACGATGACATTGTTGGGTGGTTGAGTGATATTTCTAAAACCAGTTCTCTATTAAGTTGTTTTCGTTCAACCCTTTAAGTATTAGTCTTTCTAGTAGCTTCGATGTCACTGATAAAAGACTTATCGGTCGGTAGGATGATACTTCCGTGGGTGGTTTCCCTCCTTTTACAGTTAGGATAATGAGGGCGTATTTAAATTGCGTAGGCCAATGGAATAATCTGAGTATAGACTTGAATAATCTTTTTATAAATAATTTTCCAATCTCTGGTAGTTCGGATAAGACTTTGCCTGTAATTAGATCGTATCCAGGAGCTTCTTTCCTGTTTAAGTGTTTTATTTCGTCTTCAATTTCCCTTTTTGTAAAATTAGCGATTGGTGGAACTAACTGGAAAGATGTCTCTAAAAATTCCTCGATTTCTCTGTTGGGCTCGTCTGTACGTGGTTGGAAGACTTGAGCAAAATGCTGGGCAAACACTTCGGCTTCTTCATTGTCAAATCTTGTCCAACTGCCATCCGGTTTTCGGATCGGGGAAACTGCAGGTACTGAACGTTTAAATCTTTTCTCTCCATATAGAGTTGACTTTCTGTGATCAGTTTTCCACATATCTCTGAGAGGTTTCACATCTAATTTCTTTTAGTTTAGATTTTAGTTTATTGATGAGGCGATTGTAAATGGTTTTATCTCTAGGATTATGGTTATTTTGCCATCTGGCCCTTGTCGTCGTCCGCTTTTAGGCTACTATCTCCCTTATTTCCCTTTGTTCTTCTTTCTTCATTCTTGTAGAGTGGAATGATGTTTGAAGCGGCATCTTGTATAATGGTAGTAAAATAGTTGATTGCTTCTTCGAAATCCTCATCTGTTTCTATGCTGATATTTAAGTTAAGGTTACTTGTGAGATGTTCTTTGAAGAAGTCCCAATGTGTGTGTTTAGTATATAACGTTGGATTGCGGCGTTTGGTGATGATTCTACCGATGACAGGCGTGTGGTCCGAAGATAAATCAAAATTGGATTGGACATCCGTGAAGTTAGAGGAAATGCCGTTAGTAATGTAGAAGTCCAAAATGTCAGGGACTTTGTTTGGATCTGATGGCCAGTATGTGGGCCTCCAGTAGATAACGTCATGTAAGTAGTTTCCTTCATTCAAAATCTTGTATAGCTCCATGCCTTTTGTCGTCGTTAATCTTGATTCCCAACTTACATGTTTGCTGTTCCAATCATTACCTATTATTAACCTTGGTGTCTTTATATTTCCTTTAGCTCCTTACTCCATATAATTCCGCGTCGCGTTCTTGTTGCTGTTGTTTCCGTCCTAATCCTATTATTGCAGTCTTTGTCTTTCATTCGGGATAATTGACCTTAAATATTTGAATGTATACTGCAGTGTTTAATAGCGTGCACATCGAAAAAACACTGCATATTCATTAGATCATATACATATAGTATTATTAGGCTATCTAAAATTTTTCAAGGATATTTTTAAAATGTATTATTATACAGGGTTATTTGCATTAGATAATTGTAAAATGGGTTGCATGTGTAGCTTCATTATCGTATATGAATAAGCCTGTACAGGAAGTTTTTATTGATTGTGTTGTTTAATATAATTTCGGAGTATTGTGTATAATATAATGGGATATAAATATACAGTGGAAAAGTGTAACAGTGTTTCCATAATTATGCAGTTGGGATTATGGTCTGTCAATAAAACAGCGTATGTTAATGCAACTAGTGTTGTAAGAGGTAATTTGTTTTTTAATCCCTTGGTACAGGCACAGGTACAAACACAGACACGCACCTAGTTATAGGTACAACTATATATTTTTTAGAAAAGTAGAGGTACAAGTACAGTTGCTTTATAAATGTACCTGAAAATTATACGTACATATCAGATACTTCTTATGGAAGGGACCTCGATGGAGCAGTGCGAGCAAGAGCTGGCAGTCGAGGTCACAGTTTAGGGTGTATGTTGCATGAATGACTACTATGTAAGGGACGCCCGCACTCCCTGAAGTAATGCGAAAGCGGTTCCGGCGGCGGGGGTGGGGGTAGTATGAATGAATGGGAAAGAAAGTGCCTATTACGAGAGTTCGGCGTTTTAGTAACATTCCTCTGTGGGCATTTTGGTCCTACTATTTCGATCCCGGTCTGCTGGAATTGGCAATTCATCACTAAAAACCACAATTGGAAGTGCTATTTTTGTATATTTCTGTTATGTTCTATAACTTGAAAACTATTTTATCCGTTCCGCTATCCGGTCCAATCGGACCGCATTTAACTGTGACCTCGACTGACATCTCGTATTCGCACTGCCCCACCGAGGTCCCTTAAGAAGAATATATCTGCCTAGACAAAATCAGAACAGGCCGGAAACGGTTTATCGCTTACAATGTATGCAGTCTTACAGTATTCAACATATATTTGCACGCATTCACTTAAATCATTAAATTTAGTTTTCCTACAACAGAATTATTTTGGATTTTTTATGATTTGTAGGGCTGAGGAATTTAAAAACATAATTTGATGAAACATTAAAAAAATTAAAACTGTCAGTCAGTCATCACCACTTGCAGCACTCTTAGTATTAGAAATTAAATTATAATCAAAATAATTTAGCCCTTGTTAAAACTAAATTGAACAATTTAGGAGAGTTGAAAACATTCCTCTATTTGGAAAACATTCGTGTTGAGGACTACAGATTTCGGACCTCTGTGTAGTGAATGGCGAAAGATAGCAACCGTTTTGTTGAAAATTCCCGAACACCAGAGAAGCGAAATACAGTAGATTGCGTTATTCTGCCTTAATGGGATAAGTGTTCGTAGGTGTATAAACGAAAATACGTCGTGAATCCTGTCGGTATAATCGTTATCGGAAGACTGAAACATTCCTGACCCACAGACCTCAAATAAGAATATCTATGTTCTTATTTGAGGCCGCATGGCGCATTCCTCAACATGCCAATTGCCTAGAGGTACAGTTTTATAAATGTAATTATCATTTTAGGGTTTACTGTACTAACTTATCGTACACTGTGCATGTAACAAAAGATTTAATAAAGAACGAACAGAACTACAGTATCACAGATAATAATAATAATGAAATATGAACAGCTTGGATGACATCGACTTCCCCGCAGTAGTGTCGGTGTAAGAGTGGTAGTCTTCGTATTGATGGGATGCGTTTCTAAACCTTTCTTGCCTTCCCATCTTACGTGACATCATCTTGGACAAAGCTGATTCCATTGTTGGTACCAAGGGCGTATCCAGCTCAAAACGGAAAGGGGTTCAGCTTTCTGTCACCAATAGTGCTTCTAAGCCATGTTTTAATTCGGTGAAGGGAGCTGAATGAACGCTCTATAGTGCTTGTTGTTACAGTGCAGGGCTGTGAACTTAAAATCAGTAGCGCCTGTCTAATGGTTGGAAAGTACAATTCGCTTTTTTAAAACTTCGATGATAATCTGGCGCTTCATTTATTTCATTCCACATTGTGAATCACAATTCCCTTACTCCTTCGTTGCCTTCCAAATTGTAAAAAGTTGTACAAGATGAAGTACTTTCATTCCATTCCTCCAATGAAACATCTCTCATATTACTCGGATGGAAATGTGTCAATGATAATTCAGGCGATATGTCTGCAGAAAATCTGACTTCTAAAGTGATATGATAGAATCCAAGTAAGGAATTATTAGAGACTTCTATACATTTGTCTGCCAGCAACGCCAGTGGTGGTTATATCAACATTCAAATGCTTTGCAATGTCGCTTCTTTCAAAACGTCAGCTGTGACGTTCTCTGCATCTTCCCGATGGTCTCTTAGCATGACGTTTATAGTTTGAACGTGCGGGTTAGCTTTAACTATGTCAAGTGCCTTCAAGTGAAGTGTATTTGCTACGGGTTCCAGAATACATCGCAATTAATGCTACCGACACAACAAATAAAGATCTGCACGCCGCTGCATGCAAATGATAGGCAGTTTTTCTTGTTGCTGCATTACCCTCTCCAGCTAATGTCTCTAATGCTTCAACAATATCGACGAAGTGATCCTTAAAAACACGGATGCTGTTGTACTTCTCTGATCATCTAGTCTCACACAATTTAGGAATGTTCGCAATAAGCTTGCGTCATAAAACGGACTCGCGAAAAAATATGATTATCTCCTTGATAGTTCCAACGCTGTTTCGAATTTCTGAGATAACGTTCAAGTCGTTCACTACAAGGTTTACTTTGTGCGAGGAGCAATGGAAACACAAGGCTTTATTGTACTTTTGCCTGAAGATTGCCTGTACATCCCCTTCTTTCCCAAACATGGTGGAACATCTGTCGAAGTCTAACCCCACACACTTATCAGGGTCTAGGCTGAAATTTGTCACAAAATCTTCAGTGGCTTTGGCAATACTTTTGGCATGAAGCCTTTCAAGCTCTGCAAAGCCTAAAAATTCTTCGATTGTGTTGGCCTTTTCATCGAAGAAACGTAATCTAATAGACAGCTGTTCTTTGCCCAAAATATCCGCGGTTTCGTCAGCCAGAGTGTTGTAAGCGTAAGCTTCCTTAATCCTTGTGACAATTTGTTTGCTGATTGTAGTGCCACATACCCCACATATCCAGCCATTTTCCAGAAGATGTTTTTGTTTATCAACCGGCATAGTGGGTGCCAGGCCGACGATATTTTCAGTATCATCTTCATGACAACCATCGCCTTCAGTTTTACTTTCACTGCCTGGCATCGTGGTTTGCACCGTAGGAGAAGGCCTCGAAGTCGCAATGTCTGAAGCAGAGGGTGGTTGTATTTTCTGGTCCTCATCGGTGCTGCTGCTGCTGGTGCTGGTACTTTGCTTTCGTTTTAGATTCGCTGCAAAAAATAAAATATAACTTTTACTAAACTTTGGTGTGGACGCGGCATAACACACGCAAACGTAGATACCCAAATAAACGTCAATACTTACCATTCTACACTACACTACACTAACTCTAACCGAAATACGCGCGCTCTTATATATGTACGAGGAAAATAGTTTCTGGAATATTCTTGTTGTTGATGCGTAGTGAAATGAGACGAGATTATTCTAGAAAGCTCTTTGTTACCACAAGCTAACTATACATCCATCTCGAAGAAATGTCATAAAAACTACAACCTGTGCGTGTATAATACACGTACAGATTGTAGTTCTTATGACTTTTAACAGATGGCGCGAGGGTCTCTATTTCGTAACAAGTTTCTTTCAAAATGGTGACATACCAAACAATTTTTCAGAAATTCGTTGTTTAATTTTTTTCTGTCTTATTTTAATTTTTCTTTTACCTTAGAAAGGGGCAGCTACCCCCTTGCCCCCCTCTTGGTTAGGCCATTGGTTCGACCGCTTGGAAAACCTGGTTGCTATCGTAACGCAATCCGTGGGTCTGAGGAATATATGGATAGGGTGGAATTCTTGGAAGCTGCCGCTACAGGATTATCCAAAATATGACTCAACAGAGTGGCCTTGTTTTGGGTTGGATATGTTTTTGTTATTGTTTACATAGTTACAGAAATCCACTATCTTGTACAGTCACAAATAAATCGTGCTCTCTAATATTATCTTTTAATTCAAATATATCTGGTGTTCGGACCTTCAGTAAGGTCCTAGCACCATAGTACAAAGAATATACCTAGGAACTTTTATTTGGGTGCATTCCAACATTGGGTGCTCCATCATGTTGGAACCAACCATTTAATCTAACTGCTAAAGAAACTTCATCGAGCAACGGCGGTGGTACATTTTTATTTAAAATTGAAGATACAAGTCTGAAGTAAGTAGCAAAGGAAGTACTCCGGTACATCCCAACACCGAATGCAACCATATTTTATCATATAATTTATTACATTTTATGTAAATGTAAATTTAGACATTTTCTATAATGCAATACGGTTAATGTTAATTTTGATTTTAAGATACTGCAAACCAAAGATATATCATTCGTAAATAAAAAGAAAATTAATAATAATAATCGCAACAGGTTTTATTATTTTCCTTGTTGCTTTAAATATATTTCGAAGTGATAACGCAGTAAGTTAAGAACAAGTGTGGTCCAGGGGTTTGAGCACTCAGATCCGGCGCGGAAGGTCGAGAGTTCAAATCCCCGACTCGATGCACCACATTACCGCGTATGAGAGCAAACAATTATAAGAATATGTATTTATTTATGTATTTAATGGTGAAGGGAACATTTCGCTTGGATATTTTTTATTTAAGGGAAATTCGCCAATTTTGTATGTGTAGAAACGCCACCTAGTGTTAGGCAAATAAGTGAAGAGAACCTAAAATTAAAGAAAACCCAATACAAAACAAACTTATATTTGTATCGGAAACGACTAAGCAAAAATACCCTACGGAATTTTACACTCATGTTTTAAAAAATTGCATGAAGGTACTAATAACATATTGCACAAAAGAATTTCGAAAACGTTTGCATTGCAGAAAGTATATTTTAAATAGCTTGCGTTAACAAATACCAATTGAAATAAGCGGTAATTAGTAAAACGTGTATGGTAGCATTATTTTTACAATATTTCAGACAGATGTTTTACTGTAATAATTATGGAATTATATTACTTGCTGCACTAAAAATTGCAAACATTCAAGGTATTCAGATCATCGTCTATTAATTCTTTGTCCCTTTCATACACGGCATTCCACAATAAACGTTTTATTTTCCTAATACTGTAAGAACCATTTCAAAATAAGTGATCACGTACATTTTAGCATTATAAAATTGTTATTATATAAAATGCCAAATTAGCATTGTGTGAAGAAACGCAAGACACACTTTTTCGCTTACATCTCTAATTTATTTGATTCTTTTTTGAAAGTAAGGTTATTTGGGTAAAGTAGATAACGTTGCAGAAATGTTTATACTAATATGAGTACTAATTTTTTAAGAGCGTACAGTAAAAGAAGAAATTAATTTAAAAATAGTAATCTAAATTAAATTTAGATTCCTGAACATCTTTGAATAAATAAACATATACAGGGCGTAAATTTGAAAACGTACGATGTGTTATATGCCTGGAAGTAAAATAGGTATTGAACTTTTCTAGAAAGCGTTTCTACCACATGGAGGGGGAATCATGATGACCCACACGGTAACCTTCTCCATCTAACCCCTCAGCCTCTGGGTACCCCAACAAAAAAATTTCCAGTGGTAACAACCACTTTGTGATATCTCATTGAAAAGCTTTTACAAAATGCTCTTCGAGAGAAAGCCAAAATTCTTTCCCCGACACGTTTCGGAAAAATTAAAAAATAGAACTGCTATTGTTAGTATGTATTTTTGAAATATTTGGAATGAATGAGCTCGTTGTATTGGAGTTTCCAGTTGATAGCTTTGTATGTCGGGTTGCAGTTTCAATTTGTCAAGAGTTACATGTTTGCTGACCTAGTCTGTATAAAACAGATAATTTAACTAATATATTAAATGCGGATTAATTATTGCTTTTCGTAATATAGTTTTATTATAATTCGACTATGAACAAGCTTGTTGTATTAGAGTTTCCAGTTGGTAGTTTTGGATGTTGGGTTGCAACTACAGTGTATCAGGGAATACATATTTTGGTGACCTACTCTGTATAACTCAGTTAATTTAATTAATATATCTAATACGGATTTAATATTCTTATTCTTAGTATGGAGTTTAATCATAATTAGAATGTGATGAAAATTAACAGTGAAATGGAGCATGTAGAAATATAGAACAGCATATAGGAGGAACAAACAGCTCGGAGTCCTGGAGAACTATAAAAGCACTGAAATCTAACAGAAGAGAACAAGTGAATATAACATACATCAGAGAGGAAGAATGGCACAATTACTATAAGGAATTATTAACGGAAAAAAGACAATGTTTCATAGAAACGGGAGAGGAGGATAGGGACAATAATCCAGAAGAGGGAGAGACAGAAGAAGCTCTGATAGAAGTATTAATGAAAGACATTAAGAAAGCAATCAAAACAATCAAGAATGGTAAAGCTGCAGGACCGGACGGAATCTCACCGGAGTTAATAAAACACGGTACGACAAATTATTTCGAATTATGCAGAGAATGTGCCAAGAAGTTATTAATGGACAAGAAATGCCCATGGAATGGAAGCAATCATACATACCTACCATCAATCTATAAGAAAGGAAACCGGAAAAAATCCGAAAATTATAGAGTTATAAGTGTGATAGCAACGATGGGAAGGATATATGGGAAAGTAATACGCAATAAGATAGAAAACAAGATACAAGGAAGAATTAACGAGGAACAGGCAGGGTTTAGAGCAGGAAGATCAACCATTGGCCACATTTACACAATACAACAATTAACAGAGAAAAAGAAGGCAAAAAATAGACCAATACACATGGCATTCATTGATTTGCGAAAAGCATATGATACCGTACCACGAAAATAACTATGGAAGGTCATGTCAAAAATCGAAATACCCCAAAAACTGATCAATGCAGTAAAAAACATGTATAATAACAACAGAACAACGGTTAAAATTGGAAAGAAACTTACGAACAACTTTGAGACAACAAAAGGACTGTTGCAAGGATGCTCCACGTCACCCAAACTATTTAAAATATTTATAGAACACGCGTTAGGTAACTGGAAAAGGAAATGTAAAGGGATGGGAGTACCGGTCAAAGGCGAACATATTTACACATAAAGTTTCGCAGACGACCAAGTGGAGGAAGATGATGAGGAAGATCTGAGTTACATGGTGCGAAAACTCAAAGAAGAGTATACCAAAGTCGGATTAGAAATTAACTTTGGGAAAGCAGAATACCTAGCGACAGTAGAAGAAAATATAAAAGATCTACAAATACAAGAAAACTTAGAAATTAAAGGAACAGACAAATTTAAGTACTTGGAATTTACAGTCACAAAAGAGGCAACGACAGAGGAAGAAATTAAAAGCAGACTGGCGCTAACTAGAACATGTGTAAGGCAACTTAACTCAATCTTATGGGACAGAGATATAACTAAGAACACCAAATGCCGGATATACAATACAATGGTACAGAGTATAATGACCTACGGGGCAGAAGTATGGGTTACCAATAATAACAAGGGAAAGATATCAGCAACGGAAATAGAGTTTTGGAGGAGATGCTGCAGGCTAACCAGAATGGATAGAGTATCCAACGAGGAGATACGGAGAAGAATGGGGAAGGGGAAAAAGATGCCAACACATATATAGACGAAACACGGTTGTTATGGTACGGACATGTTAGAAGGGCGGAAGAACATAGATGGATGAAAAAGATGACAGAATGGAGTCCTATGGGAAGACGAAAAAGAGGAAGGCCAAGAAGGAGATCATGGCGCAACGAAGTAGACGAAGCAATGGAAAATCGAGGGCTTCAAGAGGGGGAATGGAACAACAGAGAAGAGTGGAGAGGAAGGTTGAGAGAAGGAAGACAGTGACATCTGTACAAATCCTTTATA
>JABXWE010016544.1:0-32931 GCA_014611495.1 Limonius californicus | reverse complement strand
TGAGCTGATTCCAAAAATGTATATATATATATATATATATATATATATATATACATATATACACAGGAACCGCTAGAACTTCAATTACAGGAACAATTATTAACTCCAGCCGTATCTGCACTAATCTCCAAAAATGTTTGCACCTCTCAAAGTTCGAAGATCAACATCTTTTGTTTAAAGCGGTTCCCAAAAATCCAGCCGGTACATTACAGAATTAACCGCGACACGTTCACCCCAGGGCATAATCCCTGAAAGTGCCCTTCAACAATACTAACATAACAATACACATTCCAGTAATAACACTCGGGATAGCAAAAAAGGAGAGTAAGATGCCGTATTTAGGAATTAAAACTATGAAAGGATTTATCGAGCATTTCAAATTTAAATGAAAGTCAGACCAATGTTACAACAAAGCTACAACGTGCGTTTATGTTAAAAAATTTTTAACACCCTTTATCATTGTATTATCGACTTCTGTGCCAAGAAAGTTTCCGTAGATCAAACAATCGTACATCATTTGATATTAGCTTCTCTCGCTCTGTGTGTGTGTATTCTCCAAAATAATAAGCATCTACATTATTAGCTTGCACCTTAGTAAACTTAGATATGATGCCTTTCACCTCGCTTCCTAGAATATTATGTAGCATAAGCAAAGATAAAAAGTGCAAATGCGCTTCTACAAGATAGATTAAACCAAATACTTTAATATATTAATACAGGAAACTTCGGTGGGCAAGTTTCAGTAAATTTGGATAATAAATTTACAGATTACTGTTTAAAAATTTATGTTAATAAATAAAAAACTAACCATACAAAATGTTATAAACTTGACCACTTATTTAAACTTACAAAGTAAAGTAAAATATCATACTTATCAAATATTATTAATTAAATAAGGTTTTTGCTATAATAAAGTAAATGGCATTTGCTTTAAATGTACGACAAATGTTTTCGACAGCTGCCAAATACAAATCTTAGTGGCCCACCAAGCCGCACGCAGCGCTGCAGTCAGTGTCACGAGATTTTCGGCGAAGTTTCCTGTATTAATATATTAAAGTATTTGATTAAACTCAGTTACGCTTTCGACTTCTTGACATTAAGATCTTTTATATTGTAATTCAGGTAACTCAATTATTGATTATTAAAAATAATTTTTTTTACTAAACTCTAATTCGATAAATTAATTCGTGTATGCTTCAGTATTTATTTCATAATCACTGGTTGATAGTTCACTCAACGGCATTGGTTTCATAGCTAACCTTACAAAATTGTTACTATAAACTGCGAATAGTGCTTTTCAGTTTATTTTGAAATAAATTTCATAGTTAATGTCGTTTGATTATCCTAATTAAATAAGATAATTATAGCAATATTTTTCGATAATCTTGAATCGCTCCTGCTGAAAAGGCATTGGAGTCGGGATAGCGAGGCTTCAGGTATGATAACCCTACATTCAATGTGCCAACTGGCATCGTGACAGTCACTACCTTTTCGGTGAGTACCTGCGAGCTATTGGGTTGTGGTAGGTCTAGTATACCTCGTCACAGATTTACAATCAGTATTGCGATTAGTGAAACTAATATAAGGAACCAGTCGAAATATGAGAGCCGACAGTTGGCCCCCGAAACAAACCCCTGCAACATTTTCCATTATTCGCTATGTTAATAAACTGCTTCCTAGTTAGTCATAATTTTAGGTTATGTTATTCAATTTCGTATTGTTTTCTTTAAATATGTCTACATTAAAATACACCTCAATTAAAAACTAAAATTTGTTGATTACTTTAGTAAGAAATGGGGAAGAAAAGCGATATTAAAGAATATACCACCTCTCGGGTAATGTGACAATTCTTCGACCTCCCAGGCACAACTAAAACAAATAATAAGTGATAAAATATATTTTCTGAAATATTATTTAAAATTTTAAAACGTTTGTTCGTTGTGCGGTCATAAACATAATTTTACTGAGAACAACTAAAAATTGATATATTCAACTGGTGAAATCGACCACCGCAACGGGACGATAAGGTTTTTTTTGCAAAACAGTATGCGAGCCGCACGAAGAAGATTTTTTTGAGGAAACTATGCGGACCGCACGAAAGGTTATAGAGGGCAGCACGCGGCCCACAGGCCCTGGGTCGCCGACCCCTGCACTGGACAAGATAAGAGAGGACAGTATATGTATGTATATGTATATCTTTCATTACACAAAATTAAAGTAAATTTACCCCTGAAATTCCTAAATGTTTCGTAAATTAAATTCTTTTATTGGAAGTAAAATTAGATTGCAAATTAACATTTCTTCTTTACAAACCTAGTAAATTTACTAAAAAAAGCTAAGTTTCAACCGCAGCTATTGAAAAATATTGCATCCGACTTCTCAAGCAACACAAAATATTTTCTTTAAACTTATATACGTTGAGCAACTGGCATACGCCCTTTAGAAATTAGGTCGACGAAATAACGCTCTTGACATAAAAGTTTCAGAAAAATGTGCGAAAATTGTCCAGCAAAGATTTCAGAAGCAGACTTATTCTCGAGAAAAGGCCAGCTTTATCTTTTAATTCTTTTACAGTGCTACATCGGATTTAGTAACTCGCCTGAGGCCGCAAGGTTTTATGTACGTGCTCTGAAACAGAGGCGCGATCCGCAAATCCCTGGAGTCAATGCGACCTCTGCAGACATTTTTCATCTCAAACTGAACGTTGTATGCAATGCGGGAATACGGATTTAGTGCAACAGGCAATCGTATCTTCACGTAGTATGAAAGTTTATGTGCAATATACGACATATTTAATAAATTTACTGCTTCAATTCGGTGCTACCAATTAAATTTTAGAGCAAATTACGTTATATCAACTTAACTAACGAGCAGTACAATCGCTAATTATGTTACGAACAATTACGAAACTGTATTCTATAGCAGCGTTCTAACTACGACGTATAGTATTTATGTTGTCTCTAGTAGTACTAAATTATGTAACTTTTTAAAATATGCGCCACATTAATAGTAGAAGTTTTATATACCTTTTTATCATCATGAAGTTGCCGAACATCCCAATATCCATTAAACAATCATTTTTATTAAACATTGAATCGGCTCTGATTTTAGTAGTAAACATCCATTATAATTTTTTTTCTCTTCAGTTAACGTAAATTAGAATTATTTAACTTTTTTTATGAACATCAACTTAAATTTGGTGTAATATTCATGAAATTAACTTATATTACGTCGTTGCTTTAAACGTTTCTCTGTAACACAGACACCAAGGAGGAATTCTTTTTTTTCAGGTAACTCCATAATTCCATCCCTCCCAGCTTATCCCGGCTCAGCACATGTCGTGCTATACACGGATCTAACATGCCTCACTCTTGAAAACCCCCATGCCCCAACTACAACTAAGACTCCACAAACACCCAGAGAAAGTACACTGCTAAGGAATCAAATCTAAGTGACTTTAGTAGAATAAGTCCGCAGTCAAGCGCTTCGGTCACTACTCTAGTGCGGCTTTATTGCGACAAGTATAATAAACATGAAGTGCGACAATATGACAGGAACAACTTTTCCTTATATTTACTTCCTAGTCTATTGACCTAAATGGAAAATTCTACAATTGCGGAAGAAATTCTAGTAGGCTGTTTTTTACACTTAATGATATATTAGCTTTATAAACAGGTGTAAAAGTAAACAAAATGCCTTGCCGGAACGCAATTATGTAGTTGACGGCTCTAAAGATAAAAAGAATTAGAACAAGCGTGATGTACACTTTGGCGTTATGTGCTACAGACGAGTTTTGACCGTGCATCTACCTCCTGCCGGCCGCTATCCATCGTCGAACGAGTACATAAGGGACACAGATTTCAATGCGAAATCATTTTCTGCTTGTTTTGATATCTTTTTTGTTGTTGTAGATTGTTTACGACAAATATATTATTTTTCTCTATTGCTTGATAATTTTACATAGGAACCGAGTTCCGCTTCAAAATTTTTTACCGGAACGTCGGTCGTCCTGAAGAGTTCCGTTTACGTGCACCCCTGGTTATAAATAATATATAAATGGTTTCATTTAACCTCTTTTCATCAACCATTAATCCTACCGCAAAACTGTGAAGCAAGATAAATTCTCTAAATAAAAGTTTGAATACTTTTTGCTAATATAAACAACATTTAGACTTCTTGTTCTTGCTGTTTAATTATTATAGCCTTAAGGTCTATTATTAGTCAGCTTACAAACAGTCTGTCCATCGTTGGACATGTTTGTTATTCTATATAGACTAGTTTAGGCAACTAACTCCTCAGGTATCCTTATTTATCTGGTGAGTTAATTCTTTTTGTGAGTTACCATAGCTTGTACTCCTCTTTCATTACCTGTTGAATTATTTTTACCTCAACGACTAGACCTTATATGCTCTCTAACTACGAGTACAGTCAATCACTTCGCTAGTTCTATGGAGATGCTTAGGGTGGCGTTATTGCATTCCCTGTTAAACACGAACAGGAGTCTTTGTAAGTCGTCCTTAGATTTTTCAACAAGTACAGCATCGTCTGTAACAATTTTAGTACATCGGCAAGTTGAAGAAGGCTTCTAAAATGTCTACAGGCACATTGTTTAGCAATTACAGAAAATCTGGAAATCCCCTACTTTCGGACCTTTCCAAAATTAACAAAATTGATTAAGTTTCATCTAAAGCTGAGTTGCAGAATCATTGCCTTCTTAAGTTTTATAGAGCCAATAGCAGGAATCTGAAGATCGTCCATGATTTCTCCTCTTCGGAGACTAAGCCTATAGCCCTATTTCGACCAAGCCATATTTTTTGGTCTTCCCATTTATTCTGTTTTGATATATAATTTACCATTCAAATCAATATTCTTTCTGTTGCATTACATATCTTAAGAATTTTAAGCAGTACGAACGAGGATCACGATAATGAATTATTTAAACATTTTATGTTTGTTATTGCATATGGACCAATGCTATATTTCTCTTATTAGATTTATTCTTGCCTACTTTAT
Organism: Limonius californicus; assembly: GCA_014611495.1. NCBI lineage: Eukaryota > Metazoa > Arthropoda > Insecta > Coleoptera > Elateridae > Limonius > Limonius californicus. The sequence continues at coordinate 27,918 of JABXWE010016544.1, read as the reverse complement.
TAATCATTATCTGTTATGTAAAGTCATAGATCAATATGATAGTAATTGTGTGAAGTTTTCGCTCAACACTGTAATTAATTTCCAGCGTAGACTACATCGTAAATTGTAGGTGACACTCAGGATCATCAGAAATACTGTTTACAGTTCGTAAATCCATACAAACTAAAGTTTCGCATGACATGCAGCTTATATAAGCTTCAAAATGCTCAAGTAACGACGTAGTCTACATCAATAATCAATCTTAATATCATTTTTATTCTTATAGTTAATTTAGATCCAGGTGAATTATCCTTTCCCTGACTACCTCCTATTTGTTTTTATGTGTTTATTAAATTCTACTTCCTTTTTCTTTTGCTCGTTCTTCTGTTTCTAAATGTATGAAATGCCGACCTTCTTCTAATATCTGTATTCAATTTTCTTCGTTTACAGTGAGTTGTTGCGAATAGTAATATAAACTGGACATCAAGCATGCAACTCTTATGTAGAGAAACTTTTCTTGGGTGCATATTATATGCATATAGTCAGAATTAAATTAGTTTTCACATTATTATTATTGCAACACTATAAACGAATAATCTAATAAAATTGCTTATGTCACTTAGACAGCATCAATCAAAATGTATAATTCTCGCTTTCTGAACATACATCTTAAAACATCTAGGTTCGAATCCTAGACATCTCCCGCATTTCTATCTTAACGCTGAAGAAAAGTACGCGATAGAAAAAGTGCCGGTGCCCAGCAATAAGACATGAAGGCTGCTGTGCGTGTTCCATGGTATACAAATAGAAGTTGATTAAATTGCCTTCGCAAAACTTTAACCACTAGGGAGTTAAGTATAACTGAACTCCAATTTCTTAAGGCTTTCTTCAACTGCTTCTTTACCTTCTTCACTTAAATCAAATAGATGGATGTCAGACGGAGCTGAGTAAAGTGAACCAAGTGAATCTGACAACAAATCAAGCTTATATATATATATATATATATATATATAAGGCGAGTTGTACCACGGCTGTCGCCGCTTCTCGCATCCTACACGCCATAATTTTCTATTTCACCTCTTCTTGTAGGTCTTTGCTCTCCATAGCTTCCCTAACTTCATCTTTCTACATCCTTCTACGTCGGCCTCTCTTTCTTCTATTTGGTGGACGCCATATTCATAATTTACTTGGCCATTTTTCTGCTGGCATTCTTTGCACACGGCCATACCATCTCAGTCGTTTTACTTCTACGGTATCCGTAATATCTGGATCTATTCCCATTGATTCTCTTATAACTGTGTTTCGCACTCTATCCTGTCTTGTAATTCCGCAGCTTCTCCTCCAGTAACCCATTTCTACAACCGTCAGTCTAGACATATTTCTCTTGTTAGCTTCCCACTATTGTTTTATACACCATGATTTTAGTTTTCTTCGTTATTTACTGACTCCACAATAGACTGTTTAGTTGCTTTATTACTGTTCTGCCTTGCCTCACTCTACCTTTTATTTCTTCATCGCTTCTACCGTTTTCTGTTTTTTTATACCCAAGTATTTGTAACAATTGGTGTTTTTTATTGTTTGGTGGTTTGGTGGTGTAAATCTTTCCCCACTTCTCTAACCACTAGATATTCTGCTTTTGAGGTATTTATCGTCAATCCCCACTTCCTATATTCGTCACCCAGTTTCCGTAGCATGTAGTCTACATCATCACCATCTTCAGCCATGATATCCTGGTCGTCGTCAAAATGGACTGAAACAGTTGATCATTATCTATTCTGATTCCCATGTTCGAGCATTTCCTTCTCCATTTTTAAGAACTTCGTTTAGATATAACTTAAATAATGTTGGAGCTATACAACATCCTTGTCGGAGCATTTTCGTTACATTAAATTCTTCCGCGATTTGTTGACCTAACTTTATCTGACTTGACATGCTTATGAATAAGTTTTGTACAGCTTGAATATATATCTTACTGACTTGTGCTTTCTCCATAGTTTGCCATAGCGTATTAAGAGGAACGGTGTCATAGGCTTTCTGTAAATCTATGAAGATTATATGTGTTTCGAGATTATGAGACATTCTCTCTTCCAAAAATTGCTTTATACAGAACATCTTATCCACAGTTGATCGTCCAGCGCGAAAACCGCACTGTTCTTCGACATCCTCTATCTCCATCTCGTTTCTGTTTTTCAGTATTTACCGTACAGTCTAGATCAAGCTTTTACTTTTTGAATGGTGCAATATAAACGTCACTTTTAAGGATACTTACATGTTCTTGATTAAAAATATAAGTTATTATAAATACTCCTGATCCTTTTTTAGTATTTTACTTAGGCAGAATCACAAATTAATGTGCCAAGTCCCCTCCAGAATTTCTGCAAAGTCTCTGTTATCGACAGAAAAGACAATATTTAATGTTTTCCGTTTTAAAATAAACACAATTTTAAACATAATTTTATAAACAATCAAACTATACACCAACAACTGCTTGGCAGAATATTTTAGTATTTTGCAAATGTTTTGATTCTAATTACTTTCGAAGTGATCTTATTTTCCGTAATTCAGTTGAAAAACCAAATCAAGATTAGTAATTATTCAGTAGCTAGGATAAACTGATCAAAAACAGTTGTATCTGCGTTCACTGTGACCCCATTCTGTACAAATACATATCTGTAAATTGTGATTATTATACAACAAAGCCATTTGATTGCATTATTGAACTGCGATTCGCATGATATAGACATATGATTCAATTGTAAATACTATTTGCTGCTGTTTAAATTGCATGAAATGCATTTTAGAAAAATACTGAAATAAATCCAATTCAATTTTGCATAAATGATTATAGCACATTAAATACGTTTCTCAAGTCCAATCATTGCCGATACTACAGTCTTGTATATAAGTGGGTATTTTGCCGAAGCGTGGAGACAACTTTTGCTCTTCGAAATTACCTAAACGTACCTTAGAACGGACAGGACAAGGTTTCTATCTCTGTCTAGATAATAGCTTTGAACGTTACTTTGATAATGTTCTATAGAAAGGTTAAGTTAAAAGTTACCCAGCGTTTTACATAGATTTTTGTTCGAAAAATTTAAAAAAGGTAAATAATTAAAAAATCCAGTGGCGTACCTTTTTTCTTGAAATAAATTTGTAGTAACCCTACTACACACCACTGATGTGACGCATTTGGAAGCACATAACTTCAGAAAATAACCCTACACAAGGAAGGTATGCCTACAAAATTTTGTTGGATTTGCTCCATATTTCTAGAAAATATAATGAACTTTGACACCCTGGATCTTTCTTAGGAAGCAAATGAGAGGCATATATGTCATATTTTGCAGAATCAAAATGACCAGGAGAGTATTTCGCCAAAGTATTCAAGATTAAAACTGAAACACCCTGTATAGTAAAATAAATGTGAATCTCACAACTGCTGTATCTTCAACTAAGTTTACTATTATAAAAATAAATAGAATAAAAGCACGTGTTATTAATTTACATGGGCAGATGTAAATTTACATATTTTATACACCACACCGTTTACGTATCGTAACAACAGGATTTAAAAATAAACAACTAGTTCACAAGTGGTTAAACAAGCCACCACTAACAAGTACCAGATTGCGATGTTTAGAGCCTCTTCCTTAACGACGTCCTTATATGGGCACTAAATGCAGGACTGCATTAAATTTGATGGTTGTGGAAAATGTGAGTGTGTATTCAAATTTTCTATATGAACTTCCATGTACTACCACTACACGTTCTGATACTATAACATAAACCTTTACCTGACCATAACAGATCTTCAGTATCTACTCCATATACAATTAACTGTTATTTTAATGTTTACGTGCTTTGAAAATATTTGAAAGTTAGAAGAGATGTCGATTTAAAAATATATTTAAGGTATGTTACTACACTGTAGCAGCAAACATTTATTCTTCTGAGCGGAATATCCCATAGATTTTGCCATTTGTTAATTAATCCTACGTACAAGAATAAAATGATATACCGGATACGGCATTTGCATTAATCAACTGCATATGTATAAGTAAATTGATTGTAAACTGTTGTTGATTTATAGTTCCTAATATTTTTAAATTGCCGTTTACTTCAAAACCTATAAAGACATAACATACTTGCTGCTTCTCAAATTGGGTTTAACTCTTAAAGCTCCACAACACATGAATTACAGATAATTGTGAATTCACAGAAAGAGACTACGAAAACAAAACGTATACCACAGCATTCTTCTTGATTGTAGTTCAGGATTTTGACAAGGACTGGAAGGTCAATTATTCAAATAGCAACACACTGATATCCCTGATTATTTGATAAGTATTGTGCGCTCGTTTCGTACATTTTCCGTAAGAATCAACTCTACATTTTAACAGTTAGACGTATTGATGCGAGTGTGTCACAGGGATCCATGTTGGGAACGCTGATATTGAACATGTATAGCCACGATATTCTACTATAATGGTGACGTACACAGCAATTGTTGTATTTTCTAATTATTGGAGAATTCAACGATTGCTGAGTACGTCAATGACAAGGCATTACTCACTCAAAATAAGGACCTATTAAAAGCGCTATACGAATTATTAAACAGCATTAATACAATCTCAAACTGGATGGGAAAATGACATGTAACCCTTAATCAAACAAATTATAAAATTTAAACTTAAAGATTACCCAACATCGCCTTGCAGATTTAACTAACATTATAACAAAAAATCAATAAATTTCATGGAACACCCGTATATAAGGCAAGTAAATACCTAGAAGTATATGGAGATCGTATAATATACCATAAACTAAACAAAGGCTATTCTAGACTGGCTTTGCTATAATAAATAGAATCGAGCAGTTAACCAAAAAAACGGCAAACATAATTTTCAAATATATAAACAGCAGATTCCTACAACCTTTTTTTTATTCATTCATATTACTACTACCCCGCCCGGGACCGCTTTCTTCAGGGGGGTGCGGGGGTACATTCTAACCATTCATTCCACATGCAACCTAAACTTAACTAAGTGAAATACGATCGCCTCAGTCGGGGTTCGAACACGCGGCCGATCGGCCGCATTTCACTGTAACCTCGTGTGGCAGCCCGTATTCTCACTGCTCCACCGAGGTCCCCAGCTTCCTACAACCTAGCAATAAGGAATATAAATCAGCGTCTAAAAGGTAAACTGACATAAGACCTTCTTTAAACTGATGAATGATGATAGTGATAGTGATTGTGAATGAATAAACTATGGTGAAATATAAGACTATAGCAATGTAAACAGTGAACGCGTAAGCCAATAGAGTAATCCCATGGCGACCATATCTTTAAATGTAAAATAACTTACAGAATCATGTATAGCAGTTGATTGAGTAATTGGATATACAAATTTAAAAAATAGTAATGTTCTTTGACCAATGGCTATAACTTATCACAAAATCAATTTTCGTAAATTCGTCAATAGCACACCTTGTTCATTGTTTATTGTAGATTTTTGGGAGGGTGAGTTACCTCACGTGCACTTAGGCCACATAGGTGGGACCATTGTGCTGCCTCCCCAGCAGCTCCCCAATTTGGGCATCACCCAAACCATCCAATCCTTTGGATGTATTTAAGGACATCCGCAACTGGGGTGTTGCTGATTTCGGCCATGTCAGACCAAAAGCCTCCCAACATGGATCCTCTGATTGTTGCGACTGCTGGGCAGTGACACGGGACGTATTCTACCGTCTCGTTATCCCCGTTGCATCCTCGACAGTTTGGGCTGTCCGCCAGTTCTATCCTGTGCATGTGTTGGTTTAGGGTACAGTGTCCAGATAAGGTACCTGCAACTAGTCGCAGGTTCTTTCGGGACAGTTGCAGTGCAGTACCACTCCTGAAGTAATTTTTCAACGACTCAGGGCTAGTAAAGAGGCTCTGCACTCACTGTGGATACCAATACGTTGGTTCTTGATTTGTCGTTCCAGAACTGCATTTGCACCATGCATTATTCCCACTACCTGCGCTTGGTAGATAGTAGCAATTTTGCCTAGTGGTATACTGTGGCGTAGGTTTAGGTCACCGGAGAAGACTCCGGCACCCGTTCCCTGCCTTGTTTTAGATCCGTCGGTAAAGATGGATATTTCCATATGCTGGGTTGGCTCCAGCATTGACATAAACACTGAAGTGTCTATTGAAGGCATATTGTGGAGAAAGATAGTCTACCATTGCGTCTAGGAGAGGAGTCTTGACTACTGCCTCATCCATGATGCGGGTATATCTGCCTCCCCTGCCTGCTGTGTGCAGTCGTTAATTCATTAATAAAATTTAATTATAATTGATATTAGTAATTTTTTGTTTACTTAGTAATTAGTATAAAATTCAACTAAATGAAGCAAGAAGTGGTAGGTATAAAATTTGAATGATATTTGCAAGCACAATATTTACCAAATTCATTGAAATTTCTGTTGACACTGGCTGTGAATGTAATCTATATCGTACATTAAAAATAAATAATAAAATTTAATTAAAATTGATATTAGTAATTTTTTATTTACTTAGTAATTAGTATAAAATTCAACTAAATGAAGCAAGAAGTGATAGGTATAACATTTGAATGATATTTGCAAGCACAATATTTACCAAATTCATTGAAATTTCTGTTAACACTGGCTGTGAATGTAATCTATATCGTACATTAAAAAACCACTTCCAGATTGCGAAATCCATTACGCGAACAAAATAAATATTTGCAAACAAAAATTTTAATCGTAAGTTATTTGCTCGACATACTTGTTGCTCCACCAACCTGTTATGAAAGCATTGGCAAAAGCCGAGCCGTGTTTGGCGAAGCATTCAAATTCAAATTCAATATTGGAAACCTGCTGCTGCTTTCAACGTGGACAGTGGTATTAATATTAATTCAGTCTGCTTTTGTAATGTAAATGTTACTTCCAAAGTATTAGCATGAGAGACGAAACATTACACATGTAATTCTAAATCCCAACTGTAAATAAGCACTTTTGTTTGACGAATTACTAGGAAGAATATTTTGCAAAAATTAAATCCTTTACATTTAAATGGCTCGAAGCAACAGCAAATGTTATAAATAGTGTTTTAAATACAATAAATTAGTAGTAAGCAAAAATGGGTTATAATTTTCACTTTAAGACTTTTGAAAATATGAATATTAGATTTATAAGGTCTCTTTAGATGGAATTAGCAGGCTTCATGACACAATATGTTTAGTAAACGAATAAGTATCTTCCTCTTCTTCAACAATAATTTTATTTATTTTTATTTAATGTAGCTAGATGAGAAGAATAACCATAAGATGTTATGTGTTAATGTTTATTGTTGTTTATTTATCTTACTAAATTGATTTTAACCCTAGAATAACGCAAAGATTTCTTGAACAAAGTGTACACAAGGTCTGCCCTTTCAATCTTTTTTTCTGGGACTATTGTCCCAGAAAAAAGATCGAAAGGGATGAGGGATATGACCTGTCAAGATCGTATGGCCTCCAATTTAGTATGTTTGATAATAAAAAAAACACAATTATCCAGGGAAAGTGTACTACTCGGGAGTCGAACCCTTCTTACGGTCTAAACGATCGCTTTCGTCAGCCCACAACAAACTGATGAAAAAAGATCTTCGGCTAACAGTTCGTATGACGTCACTGGTAACAGAAAACAAAGAACCGAAGTTGCATCATATTATGTTAGACTGTATAATAATAATTCTTCCGGATAAACATCAAGCTAATTATTTTAAATCACCTAGAAACAATGAACCGAGGCACAGAATTTCTGTCAAAGCAGCGATTCGTCAGGAAGACGTTAAAGGCAAACGTAACGGGGTTGATTTTTATCTGTTTAAAACGAAATAAGAAACCACACGGTATTCTTCACTAAATTATTAGCTTCTGTATGTCGTTAATCCGACTTTGTCATCGACTTTAATTTACGGGAAATGGTAGAACATTAATACAAGAACAATTATTAACTCCAGGCTTATTTGAACTGGTCACGAAAACGTCTGCACATATTGAAAATCAAGGCTCGACTTTCTTTGTTTTTCAGCAACTCCGAACAAGCCGACTGGTACAGATTATTATAAGTGTCCACGACAAGTGCACTCAAGGGCATAATTCCTGGAAATGCTTCCAACAATGCTGACATAATAATACACATAACAGTAGTAATATTCGGGATAACAAAAATGGCGTAAGATAGTCTATTTAGTGATTAAGTTAAGATGTGAATTTAACGATCCTTCAAATATAAATGAAAATCAGACGAACGTGACAGCTTAACGCTTTTGTAAAGTTATCATAAATGTAATTAAAGTAATGGTTTAAAAATTGACGTGTGAGCTAACTCTTTCAGTTTCATAACATTCAGATCGCTGTGATGAACGTTAAGTAAATCTTTGAATGCAAAAATCAAGCGCCACAACTATTGTTTTCAGACTGCCAATTTGGTAAATACTATACCACCAATCGAAGGGCCATCAAAAAGAAAAATATTTTATATGCTTGGTCCAACGATGTTCCAAAACTACTATACCATCACAAAAGTCCCATTTCTCAAAGCGTGCGAACTATTTTTCAGTTGATTTTCTAACTTCTTCAATTTTACCAGGCGTGGGTATAGATGAAAATCAGAAGAAGCTAAATTAGATGAATAAGGTGAAAGTACCAGCAAAATATACTTCAGTGCGTTGAGTTTTGCGATGGATACAACACTTGTATGGGCATGGACTCTATCTGGATAAAAATATCTCTTTTATTCGCGAAACTAGGTATTTTTGCACGCATAGTTTTGTTCAATTGCTCGAAAAGATTAGAGCAGTACTGTCCCTTAATAGCAGCATTCCATAAACTCGATACTATTACGCTTCCGGCAGACTTTACAGTGGCAGATATTTGAAATGTGCCTAGCGCCATCTACGGTTTTTTTCAGAAATCTTTACCATTAACCTCAGATTACGAACATAAACTACCAAATATATTTAACAAACCAACTTAAAATAAATGTTTACTAATAAAGGAACATGTTAAGATATGCACATTTTTTCAGTTAACTTGAATTTCTATAACCTACAGTAGATTACATACAAAGGCTATGCTTTAACAATGAGCCTTTGGAAACCCAACATGGGGAAAACCATGATAAACACTTATCTTGTTTATTCAGAATATTTTACTTCAACAGATTCTAGCTTAATACAAAGCAGACCTTTTTGTAAAGCCCTTACTAAATGTAAAGCGAACCTTTCAACATTACCACCAACACAGTGGTAAAATGAATTTACCATTTAAGCTTTATAAATTAATCAGTAGTGTTCTAAAAGTTTCCTGCATTAAAGATTTAAGAAGAATCTGTTTTATATATGACGAGTTGTGACCTACGAGAAATTACATAGCATATACTTTAATTATATCTTATAATAAGCAAAATTGTGAGTTGAGCTATAATGTTACATGTTTCCGTTTACATATTACACTCCTTTTAAATTCAGTTGGTATTGTAGAAGCAGTTATGATAGTAACATCAAACAATCCACGCCAGTGGTTGTAGATCGTAATGTGAAGAAAACAGTATGCTACGTGCAGTGTACATTCTCTTAAGTCTATCTGAATTTTGTACTCAATTATTTATTTGGACTGCTTTATTATACCCTAAGAAAGTGGGGCCTAAACATTTTTAAAGCGCGATCCCCTATTTTTCAATATTTTACTCGCGACCCCTCTCTTGTAGTACTCAATTTCATTCCGAATTAACGGCTAAACGACCAACTGACGCCATCTATTATCAAACAGCGCAATTTATTTATTTCTTCTCCATGTTTCCGGAAATTTCCACCATATTCGGAAGGGTGATAGAAGGCACTAGCAAAATCTGAAAAATCAATTTTGTTCATATAATCAGCGGCCTACAATGAGATTATTCATCATTTTAAAATTATTTGCTGTACTACTGACTGTGTCTTGAGTGCAATAAGTTAAGTACGAGCTATACTCCTTTATTAGAACTCCTTCCGAGTCTGGCAGTGACAAGAATACAAAGAATAACCAATCGTACAGCGATGAATATCACGAATATGATTTTACCGTTATTTCCCAGAAACACCAGTGGGTACTTTTGTCGAGAAGTGTTGTCAAAAGAAAGTATGAAGCCATCAAAGCTATTTCCACAATTAAATGTCAAAAACATCCAGACGAAAAAGAAAAGCCTGCGGAATTCTTTGAAAGAAAGCTAAACTCCATTCACAAGGATCAAAGTACTTTTACGTCAGCAACCACAACTAACGAAAAGGCACTACTATAAAGATATCGAGCTGCATTTCACATTTCAAAAGCCAGTAAGCCACATCCAATTATTGCAGATTTGTTTGCACCAGATGTTGTTGAAATGGTGCACATAATGGTTTGTGAAGAAGACTCTGCCAAGCTGAAAGCAATACCCCTCCCTAATAATACTATCCAAAGAAGAATAAATGATATGGCAGAAGATATTCGAACACAAGTTGTTGATAAAATTAAGAAGTGCACGTACTTCTCATTACAGATGGACGAAGCCACGGATATGTCTAACTGTGCAAATTTATAGCATTTGTAAGATAAAATACTGGACGTGGTACTATAGAAGATATTTGAGGTCCATTAGAGGTAAGTACCACCGGAAAATGTTTATTCGACACTTTCATGCAGAGCTAATAAGCACGAGATTGACTGGGCAAAATGCTTTGCTATATGCACCGATGTCGCCAAGGCTATGACAGGACATAAGAACATAAAAGGGATAATACCAATTTCCACATGGTTGCACTGTGTTTTACATTCTGAAATGGATTGTGTTTTGAAAAATGTCATTAAAGTGGTAAATTATATCAGGAAGGAAGAAGGTGGATTTTGAGGGGTAACGTCTTGGTAGGATTTTTCTAGTTACAAACTGAACTTCTCATGTACCTACAAGATCAGTAACGAGAATATGAGAACATATTTTCCAATTTCCTTTGGCTTCTTAAGCTGGCTTTCCTTGCTGATATTTTCGAGCAATTGAACACTCTGAATAGCTGTTTGCAAGACCGCGACATTAGCACAATAACAGCCACCGATAAAATTAACGGATCTATAAAGAAACATCTGGTCTGGATTTTTGGTTAAATTCAATTGGAAATTCGCATTTCAGGATGTTCAGGAACTCATGGAAGACTTAGTTAAGTATAATATGATAAAATCTGAGCGGTTATTTAAATTTCATGTGATGGAATGTTGAAACTAGACTTCTTTTCCCGGAGCGTAGATCAATTTGATACCAAAAGAAGGCAAGAGTATATCATATTTGTGCGAATTAAGTTACTCGTCTATGACTTGCATTACAATAAAAGTAAGAAATCATCTCGAACTTGAAACTGATATTATTGTGTGTGTATCGAATACAGAGCCCAAATTTGGAAAGTTGGGGCCTCGGTAGAGTAGTGCGGATACGCACTGCCACTCGAGGTCACGCGAAATTCTGACCGATCGGTCGAGGTTTCGAATCCCGACTGGGGCGACCGCATCTCGCTTAGTTAAGTGCATGTTGCATGAATGCTTAGTGTGTAAGGGACGCCCGCACCCCCCTGAAAAAATGCGAAAGCGGTTTCCAAGGGGAGAACGGTAGTATGGATGAATGAGAAAATAAAAAAAATATTTGGAAAGCTAGGGGACCTCGATGGAGCAGTGCGAACAAGCACTGCTAGTCGAGGTCACAGTGAAATCCAGCTAATCGGCCACGCGGTCAAACCCCGGTTGAGGCGACCGTATTTCACTTAGTTAAGTTTAGGGCGCATGTTGTATGAATGGATAGTACAGAAGGGTTGCCCGCAACCCCCTGAAGTAATGTGGAAGCGGTTTCGGGTGGACCCTGGGGATGAAAAGGTAAAAAATATTTGGAAAGCTAGTTTCTGAAAAACAGGCACATAGGCATTAATACTTCTACTTTGCAACTTGATTTTATGTTTACAGTTATTAATGCTTAGGTTCTTGCATTTATTGAAAATTTTGATACTTTAAATGTAATTAATTTTTGTTTACTTTGTGGAAGGCAGAAATAAATGTCTTGAAAAGGGAATTTGTTTTATTTTTAAAATCCTCCAGCGACTCCCCTAACCCTATAAGGTAAGAATAACGTAACCTAATCTAATAATTGTTATATATAATTAAAGTGTACATTTTCTATTTAAAATTATTGAATTATTATAGTTAACCTGTTCTCCTATCGCTTTCCAAGTCTTCATCCTCGATTAATGAAGCATATTGTTAGGAATTTTTGAAACAGTTTGTCGCCCATTTTAAATGATTAAACACAAAACAAACAATATTAAAAACAATACAAAATTTCTAACTCGTTCAAAAAGTACTCGTTAAACGGTTTCGGCTAATATTTAAGTTAGAACGACTACAAATTTCCAGGCGGGTAAACCCTTCCTGAGAGACGAACTTTGACCTTTGATGTAGCGGAGGCAGTTACCGACTTGACCGCTACTCCATCGCGACATCTAATAGAAACGTTTGGGAAATAGAATAAAAATCAATGGTGTAGAAGTTTTAGACGGAAGTTACTTTGTCATAACCAATAATAACTGCAAACTGCCAACAACAAAAACTACTTGAAAATGATTATACTGTATTAAAATTAAAATATGTAGCTTATTCATATTAACTGCATGCATGTGGTGTTGGTAGAAGATCATAAATTTGCGGATGAATTCCCTGGTTAAAACTCAGGAGGAAAATGCATACAGGCATATGCGAGAAAACGCTTTATAGCTGAGCTAATAAACCTCGAAAGAGGGGCTAAAGTAATCAAGGATATCTCTGGCGTTGTTTAAGAGAATTGCTGAAAACTTTATGAACGTACATTTTCACGACTGTTTTATAAATGTGCTTATTTTGATTAAAACTCTTTAACCAGTGGAACTATCCACGAGTGAGGTACATTATTTTTGAATGTCCATTGTTGTTTATGTTCCAGGGGAAACGAGCGCGCGTGTGTGCTAAACAATGAGATCAATATTTTATACCTACTTAAAAAATATGTGGTTACCTATTAGGAACCTACAAAATGCTTTACAATTGTTATAAAATTAATAAACGAATGTGCAGCACGAGGGTCAGTTTTAAGGGAATTAAGCAGAAACGTGTGAACTAAATATACCTAAAATAGGAATATTTGGCAAGGGCACTATTGCTATAAAATGCACACTTATTGGCATCGATACAAAAAAGGAAAAATCAATCATCTATTTTTAACTGTTTCCGTTTTGGCAACAATTCGATTAAGACCTTGTATAAAAGTATTACCGATATAACATCAAGAAATAGGTTCCGTACCGTCACACAGAATGTACTTACAAGATATTTGAAGGATACTACAACAAAGAAGAATCGAATACAACCTTACCATATCATAAATTGAACAACGTGGCTCAAGAATAGGAATTCCTAATACTTGCTTAAAGACGAGGTGCATGGATGTTTGTACCACTAACGAAGCGATGTAAACTTTTTTCATATTAACAACCGATTTTAGATACATTTGCAAATGTTATTTCTTAGTGGAGACTGACTGTGACGATGGATCAACGGTTTTTAATCCCAAATATACAATGGTAACCAAATTACTTAAAATGTTTTGGTATAATAAATTCATGTAGAAAACATGTAATCGATGGAGTGGAGAGACTGCATCAATAATTTGGATATGTATTGAAAGAGTAAAGATTGAAGAATGGGAGAAAACCGACTTCCCAAAGCCACAATGGAATGGATCCCTCCGGAGCGAAGAAAGAGAAGGCCGCCCAGAACATGGGGAAACATCATAAGAAAAGCGATGAGTTAGAGAAACCTCCAAGACAATCATGGCAAAAGTCTAGAGATCGGATGGCGTCAACAGACACTATAAAACGTATTATATATATATATATATATATATATATATATATTGCCATGATATTACCGACACCTTAATTAATAAACACCATAAACATTACGTTTGTAAACTAATTATACTAATTTTACTACATAAAGGGTTGTTGAATCGAAGTTACAGCAGATTATTTGCTTGTTAATTCATTTCCGATGTGATAGGAAAGCATCGTAATTTCTATATGTGGAGACATCCTAGTACAGGTGGAGTTTTTCTTATAGTATGTCATCGTTATACAGGTTTTATGTCTCGTTAATAAGATTGGTACAGGCAGATTCTGAAATTATTATGTGAATTTTAAAATTCATGTAAAATTATCATTTGAACAAGGATAAAATGTTAATTTGAATATTTAAACGAGATTGTAATGCAACGGTAATTGTTCTTATGATTAATTTGATATTAAAGCAAGCTTTGTAATGTGTTATGCGACTAGATTCATTTGAAATTTAAATAGAAATTAAAATTTATTAAATTTGTAAGGTTAACGTTATAATTTTGGACTGACTTCAATGGGAAGGTGATTTAGTAATAGAAATTGTAATTAAAGAAACTTTATTAATGTGGTGGAATATGACTCCAATGTTTCTTTATTGTTATATAAATATTATAAAAAATTTCAGTAGGTAATTACATGAGATTTCTTATTATACACCTAAATTATGTCATGTGAGATATCTAAACGTAGGAAATGTCATCAGCTATGTAATTGTGTAATTGGATTTCACATTAGAATTTCCATAAGAAAATTATTTATATAATTAATATTGTAATTTAGAATTGTCATTAATTTACTTTTTTGTGATTGGTCAGTTTTAAAATAGTTGAGAATAATGATGAATTACTATTGGTTTAAATTAAAACAAAATGCTAGGAGATTAAAAATTTTAATAAACAAATACAGACGTGAAAATTTTACTCCAAAAATTGTGATTAAAAAGTGTTTGTAAATAAGGAATAAATACCCATTATAAATTATAAAGTGCTTCATTGAGTTCCACTATAAAAATATTGTGCTTCGGAACCTAATCTTTGGTAATATATGGAGTTTGTAAGATAAAAGCAGTGGCAAGTTCATTTGAGGCATTCCTCAGCCTGCAAAGTACACAAAAGGATCTTCAAGTGGTGAATCTTCGTGGTTTGATGTTTATTCTGAGGTTATGTGAAAACACTATAAGCAAAACAAAGCATATTAACTTTTACTGAGATTTGTATAATTCATATTGAACATTCACTTACTTGTGCGACGTTTATGTATCTTCGAGAACCACTACTTAACAAAATAGATAAAAGAAATCATCATCTGACAAGTAGCAACCGTTAACAAGAAGCAGACGCAACAAGCAGGTAGAACTGTTTGCACTTGGGAGCTGCGTGGGATACCTACGCGCATCGCAGGGTTGGATCGAGGAAAATTGGTTTCAGGTAATTCTTATAAGAAAGTTATTTTTTTTTTGTTTATTAATAAAGAAAATGAATGTGTATAATTTATGTAAAATCTGCATCGGTACAAATTTTATTGTGCATTCTTAATTTTCTTAATTTGATATCTTTATTTAGAATTTGAGTCATTTAAATACCTGTCGTTTGTCTTTTTTATGTCTCTGTATTTAGAAGTATATGCAGTACCCTGAGATAATAATCTACTATTGTTCATGAAAAAAGGTAGGTGTTAATGAAGATAATATTTGTTGTAATTTGGAGCTAGCAACATTTAATGTTATACCGGGTGAGATTAAATGTCTATGGTGTTTATTTAAAGTAAAATTTTGATTTTGGTTTGTAATTGTGTCTACAGAGAAAATTCCTTTATTCGACTTATTACGATTATTATCACAATAAACGTAGGGTGAAAATTATCATTACTGCGAAAGCTATATTCACCATAGCAATTTTATGGCATCTTCAACGTACGGGCTTTATAGCAATATATATATACATAACTTGCTATTTTTAGTTAATATCAAAACAATTCATAGTTATTTAAATAAATATATCATCAGTACTATTTATAAGTTGGCGAGTTAAAGATAATAGGTTGCGGATTTCCGTAAGCGGCATAAACATAGTTTTTTTTTAATAGTTACGTGACATTTGGTGGAGCAGTCAAATGTAACATACTTTGTGTATATCGACTATTAGTTTAATATTTTCTTACAGCAGATAAAAACTAAGTATCATGTTTTGCCCCCATGTAGCTATTAAATTAACTATGCTATCTTTATCTTCTTAAATCAAATGCGATGTAGACGTTAATGGTAAAAATGAATCTTTATAAAGATCTTTTACTTTACAGTTTAAATTAGAAAAATTGTTGTATCACAAGAACTCCATATAAAAATCATTTGCGGTGTATTTTTTACATTTAAGGTATATATTATTTCATGCAAATAAGTGTACATAAATTTTTATTAATCATCGCAATCTCACGATTCGATGTTTAGGAAAATGTTTCATAATTATGTGATTGCTTCTAATTCCTGTATAATATATTAATTCCATTTATATTAATGTATCTGTTAAAAATTTTAATGGTAAAAACTTTTCAGAAGTTATAAAGGAGAATTTGCCGGTTGCCCCCTTGAATTTACAAATTTAAATTTTTATAATGAATTTGAGTTGTAGGCCATAAATCGAAATCGTTAAATTGGCTTCTTTGACACTAGAGGAAATTAAACTATTTCGAAGGAAATTAAAATATTTCGGCGCTAGTTTTTAATCTCTCAAGGAGCAAGAATGGAACAAGGCAATTAGCTCAAATTCCTTTCATTAATGATTAGTTAACTTCGTTGCCAGTTCGTTAAGAAAAGCCGTACACAACATTTTATTTATTATTTGCGAGTATATTGCGCACTGTTTATAACTCGTCATCGTAAAACAACATACCTATTAAGCTCTGAATAGGTATAGTACAGAAGAGCAATAGTCGGAGCAATTTGCAAAGAGGCATTATGTACTGCCGTCATAGTTTATGATTCTTTTAATTGCTGGGCGTGTATATGGACGATTGCAAAAATATCTCATAAAAACGGGAGCAGTAATTAGACTGTAGATACTCTACAAAGAACAAATTTAAGTATAGGTTGCTTTGTGAAAAAGTACAACAGCGATAACGGCGGCGTTTGACAAGCACAGGTTGCAGATAACGTAAAGGAAATCTATTGACTATTACGTATGCAGGAATTTAATTATTAACCGAGAGAGGCTGTAAAGTGGCGAACAAAAATATTTTACTGAAAATCGGTAGTAATATGATATAACGCAGCGTTTGGAAATTTATAATAATTGGCTGACCATAAATAGCTAACCATTTAAATGCAAATTCGATACTTTTTACAAATTATTTTATAGCGGATGCTTTTCAAACTCCATGCATCCGATGTTGTTAAATCTATTAGACACGTTTAACTATAGTTTCTCGAAGATTATAGTTAAAATGACCGGATTATTCCTAATTGTTCAATTAATTCTACAACCCGTAAATGTCCCTAATGTTAAAATATTGAAGAATAATTAATTTTTTCATGTCATATTAGAAACTTCGTTATGAGCCGCTCCGAAATTAATAAAACAGCGTGAAATGCGAGAATTATGGCGAAAATAATGTAGGCGGGTTTAGCCGTAACGCGCCAAATTTTATAGCCGCAGTGAATGCAAAACTAAGCAAAGAATTACTTATTTATATATGCTGTACACGTAGATAACATTCGTACCTGTTCCAAAATTCAGAAATCATCGATAAACCAACCCTTTCAAATGTGACATATCTCAAATTCGATCTGCTTCGTACAACGCATTAAAAAGATGCTGTCCTTAGTAATGGACATGTCCAGTCGAAGGTCCAGCGTGTCAGCAAACAAAAGAACACATTGCTCCTTTGTACTCACTAAATGGAACAGAGATTTTAAAATTCCCCCTGTTGCACGCTTCGTAAAATACGAAACTTTAAGGGCTCTAAAATTATAACCCTGTAGAGTGTTACTAGTAAAGGAGGATAATTCATGAGAACTTTTCTGGCCCAAAAACTCGCAGGCTTCAACATCCTTAGACTACTTATCCGTATTAGGCCCCCGGAATCTCCCATCTCCGGATTTCCGGACTTCATCGTCCTAAAAAAATTCTAATCATTCAAATTTACGTTCTTGTTCCTTCTTATTATTCGTGTTCATCCAAAGACTTTTAAAACTTTCTTGGGGCAACCGTTTTCCGAACGGGTCTAAGATTACATCCTAAATGCTTTAGATGGAAAAGAAAGAAAATTGACTTTCATATTGGAAAATATTTAAAGTTAAAAATTCTTGGTGTTATTAAACAGAAATCTTACATACAGGAAACTATATAAGTATATCTTTTAAGTTACGCTATATTATTTCGTTATAACTATCTAATTATAGGATAATTCCAAAAAACTAAAGAAAATATTCTTGATATTATTAAATGAAAGCTATATAACTCTTATATTTTTAAGTTGAGCTAATAGATCAGCGCGTGCAACTTTTATGCTGAAGGTCTGGGGTTCAATTCCCAGTAGCGGAACAACGGATTTTTACACCTTACAAGGCAATGGCAAACCAGCGATGTATTCTGCCTAGGAAATATTCTCTGAAGTAGAAATGTTTACACTTCCTGTGGTTCGGAACTCACGTTAAGCTGTAGGTCCCCTATATATGAAGTACATTAATACGCACAAGACAGGTATAGGAGACAAATCACTCAAAGAAGGAGATAGTAACATCAAATTATTTCGCCCTTACTAACTAATTATAGCAATATTCGGAAATAGATTCAAGTTAACAATTCATGATGATATTAAATATCAAGCTTGTACACCAGAAACTACACAAATTAATGTTTTTTTTTTCTCTTCTTCTTTATCTTTTCCCTTTTGTGCCATTACAGTGTAGGGTTTTAACTAGAGTCCTCTATCCATTTCTTAAATTCTCTTCTGTTCCTGGCCATGCTGTTTACTTCCGCGATTTTTTCTTCGTTTCTTGTTTTGTATTGCTATTGTATCCTTGGTCTGCCTTTTTTCCTTTTTCCTATTATCCCCATCTCCGTTATTCTTCTGGGTATCCTATCTTCTGTCACTCTTTTTAGGTTACCGTACAATCCAAGATGTTTTTTCTCTATCTCATTTACTAGTGGGAAAAGTTTTAATTCATCTCTGATGCTCTTGTTTCTCACTCTGTGCCTTCTTGTTTTTTCTGTTACTTTACTTAAATATCTCGTTTCAGCTTCCGTTTTTTTGGATGTATGTTTATCTAGCATAACCCATGTTTCGACGCTGTACGTTAAAATTGGTATACATGCTCAGTTGCATATGAAATACACCACCCATTAAAAATAAACCTACCTGTTTGGAAATTTGCTAAAATAATGTTTTATTATTGCGTATGAAATGATCACTATTTCCATTAAAAAAATCAAGTGGTTGTGGTGTTCGTCTACTGTCTCTCATCAACTTGTTGCTTAAAAACAAAACAATATCTAGTAAACATTAATTAGTTGTTTCAAGATTTTATTACATTTTGTGACAGAATTAATGTTCTAAAATGCCTCCAGTAAGACAACCTAGAAATTAACCGCATTTACGATTTTGATATAGGTCGAATTATCGGCATGAAAAAATCTGGATTTTCTTTTCGTGAAATTGGTAGAAGAGTAAATCGGGACCACGCTACAGTTGCACGAATATGGTCTGCTTGGTCAGAAGAAGGCATTCAGCGCCATAGTCCAGCTGTTAGACTTCCAAGTAGCAGCAATGTTCGTTCTTTCGTTCGAATTGATACACGAGAGCGCTTTCAAGCAACAAGGTCTGTTGCTGTAGACCAGATGCGAGCTCTTCATCGCCGCGTATCAATGGCAACAATTTACAGAAGAATCTCTTCTTTTGGACTGCGATCCTGCCGTCCATTCCAACGGCTCCCTTTAACTGCACATCACAAGGCTGTTAGACTTGGTAGGTATCAAGAGCGGCAGCATTGGAATTAGCAATGGACCGACATTGTCTTCAGTGACGAATCAAGATTCTGTTTGTGGGCAAATGACGGCCGTAGGAAGGTACGTCGACATCGAAGAGAAAGACGAAATCTAGAGTTTCTTGGAAGACGCCATACCGCTTTAACACCTGGGGTTATGGTTTGGGGTGCAATTTGTTTCGGTAGATAACCTCTTGTGTTCGTCCCAAGCACTTTAAACGCTCATCGCTATATTCATAATGTCCTGGAACCGGTTTTAGTACCATTCATTCAGACGTTGCGAAACGATAGTTTCCAAGACGATAACGCACGTCCACACACTGCGCACATCTCCAGAACGTACCTCCAACAAGCACAATTGCAAATGTTGCCCTGGCCTGCACGATAACCGGACTTATCGCCGATCGAACATCTTTGGGACATAATGGGCCGGCGGCTAAGATTATTGCCAAGAGCTCCTAACAACTTAGACGAGCTGAGACACCAACTTGAGGTTATATAGAACGAGAAACCCCAGGAGAACGTAGCCCACTTGGTAGAAAACATGCCACGACCAGTACATACTTGCATTGCTGTTCATACACATTATTAATTTTGTTTTTGTTGTTGTTATTGTTTTCTTATAATTATTAATTTTTTTTTTATGAAAACCTGATCATTTCATACGCATAATGAAACATTACTTTAGCAAAGTTTCAAACCCGTCGCTTTGTTTTAATAGGTGGTGCATTTCATATGAAACGAAGTGTATCCTATGATTTAGTAGATTCTTATTTTGGTGTTATTTCTTAGCTCTTTTTTCCCTATTACTGCATTATTGTTTTGACAGTAAACGTTATTCGCTTTTTGCATTCTGTTCTGTATTTTTCTGTTTATCGTACCATTGTTTGTGTAAATGGTTCCTAAATACTCATAGTTGTTTACTTCTTCTATTGTTTTTCCTTTTATTTGTATCTTTTGAGTTTCTACTCTCTTCTTCTGTCTTATTAACTTGTACAATTTTACTCTGCACATATATATAATAAAAATAAGTTTGTAGTCGTGGCTAGCTGGTACATGAAAACGTGTCTTTATTTTGCCAAAAGTACAGCAGTTTGACCTCTTCCAATAGATTTCAGATGTTATTTTTGGCAAAGATAATACATTTATTTTTTGGAGGAAGTCGGCCACCCTTGATCTCGTACTTCAAAACATCCTCTTTCTTAAATTGCTTGCATTTATGTGTTGTTTTTGATTCTTATTTGAGTCATTATTGAAATTGGTGTTTCTATGCAAAGTGAATACGAGAAATTCTACAACCTAGAAAATCCAGAAGATGTAGCTTACTTGTTACGTGAAATTTGTAAAACTAAATTCTATATTTTCTTGACTTTTTAATTTGAATCGCCATTTTGTAAATCATTCAAACACAATGTTAAGGGTCTGCTGTAGAGATTGAGCGGCCAGATTGGGATCATAGTGAGTGGTGAGGATTGCCGTATCGTCGGCATATGTTGCGATGGTTGTGTTGGGGCTAGTGGGAATATCGGCTGTGTACAAGGTATATAAAACTGGCCATAGCACGCTACCTTGAGGCACACCGGATTTGATTGGATAGAGGTCCGAAAGAGCATCTACTAATTTAACTTGGAAGTATCGTTCTTCCAGGTAGGATCTGATAATGCTCTAAAATGGGTGAGGGGAATTTCCGTTTTAATTTGAATAAGAGACCTTTATGCCAGATCTTGTCGAAGGCCTGGCTGACAGCAAGGAAGACTGCAGTGCAGTATCTCATATCTTCAAAGGCAGCATTGATGGTGTCCACTACTCTGTGGATCTGCTCTATTGTGGAATGAGCACTCCGAAAACCAAATCGGTGCTCGAGTATGAGTTCTTCGTCTTCAATGATGGAGGAGAGCCGTTTAAGGAACAGACGTTCAAAACGTTTAGAGAACGATGGAAGCAAGCTTATGGGTCTGTAGGAGGTAGGGTCATTTCTCGTTTTCCCAGGCTTCAGGATTAAGATCACTTGGGCGACGTTCAACTGAACTGGAAAAATTCCTGTTCTAAGAATACTATTGAAGATCGGCATAATTAATCTGATAGCTTTAGGACGTAATTCTTTAAATATTCGCCCAGTAATTAAGTCGTATCCTGAAATTTTCCTACAATTTGTTCGTGTAGTGATCATTGATTCAACTTGTGCAGTAGAGAAGGGTTTCATGGGAAATGCAAGTTGAAAAGGGGCTAACAGGAAGGTGTCGATATCATTATCGTCAGCATTCGATGATAGCGGCTGGAATACTTGATGGGCAGGCAGCAAATGCTTCGACCTTACTCATGTCAGTGCGCGCCCATGATCCACGAATTGGAAGGACATGTTGTTTGGGCCTACTGAGCCGGCTAGTGGTTTTCAAGAGTGAGTATCCTGTATTTTCTGTAGCAGGCAATCCTTGATTATATTCGTCAATATATTTGTTTTTAGAGGCATTGATCAGTTCTTTGAGTTCCCGGGCTGTAGTGTTAAATCTTCGTTTGTCACCAGGCTGTTTGCTGATCTGCCAAGTTATTCGGAGACGTCGTTTGTTAGCAATCTTTTGCTTGATATCAACATAATAGCAAATTTGGGTTGGAGTTTCTGATACTTGACGTGTAGATCTAGTGGCAGCCATTTGTACAGTTTGGACAAGGGATTCAACCGCAGCCTCAATGTTAGATGCTGTTTGAAGGGGCAGATTGATAGAAGTTGGTCTTCTATTATGTCTTTAAAGTAGGCCCAGTTAGTTTTGCGATTTGTCAGGAAGGAGGTTTAGTTATTGTTAGGAGAGAGAGGTACTCATAGTTGCTATTATCGGGCTATGATCCGACGAGAGGTCGAGGCTAGAAGCAATTTTTAGATATCCGATTCGAATATTTTTAAGCACGAAAAAATCAAGGAGATCTGTGATTTTGTGCTGATCCGTAGGGCAGTGGGTAGGTTGATTAGTAGATAGATGAGCTAGATGTTGTTGTTGCATGAGTGATAGAAGTATACGTCCTCTTGGGGTAGAGATGCGAGAACCCGAGAGAAGATGTTTGGCATTGAAGTCGCCTCCTGCCAGAAATCTATTTCCAAGTGATTTAAAATATTCTTCTAATCTTTCTAAGTGAGGGCGATGTACAGAAGAAACGTAAGCTGCAGATATTGTTATGGACCAACCCAACAGCTATACTATACTATACAACTAACTATACTCGTTGAAGATATTCAGAGCAATAGTTTTGGGTTTCGTAATACTTAATGTGGTGCTTTATGATAACTGCTGAACCACTTCGAGCAAATTTAAATTTTAAATACAAGGGGACGAGAAAAAATTTAATGTGTTTGTTTTCGTTAAACGACTCCTAATAGGTGTAATGCCGACAAATAATTTGTTATGTAATTTAAAGAAATATTCGAAGGACCTTCACCTAGTTCACTTGGCGAGCCGCCACTGCGACCACGTTGAAATTGTACCACCTCTTTAAGGTAACTAAGGTAAACACGATTTGTCACCAAACAGTCGATTGATTTCCTCAAAACATTCTTTACGACTTAAGCCACGCGTGAAATTGTAAAAAAATCACAGCTCGATAATGCTCTTTATTCAATTCCATGATTTCTTGGGGAGAGGATTACTTTAAAATTATGTATTTTAAAAACCTTCAAGTATATTAGACAACTTTCACTATAATTAAAATTGTAAAGAACTACGTTAAAATGTCAAGCAAAATTTGTTTCAAAATATCACAGCCTGCTAGATAGGCTCAGCGGAAAGAGACCAGCCCTCGTATTTGAGAACACGTTTATTTCTAGATATAATAATTTTGCATTACACTAACATAATCCTTGATAATACTTACCAGTTTAAAATCCGAAATAACAAAAATAGGTTGCTCTAGATATCTATCGCGTGCTACTTGTTATTCACAATCGCCTATAAATCATACACATTTTAAAATTGATTGGGTTGTTATCTGTTACACTTAGGAAGCAATGTGTGTAACAATTCATGGCAACTACTAATTACCTTGCCTTGATCTATTAATATGTATCTCTTAAATCAAGCTAATTAATATGCAGTGTCCGAAGGCCTTGATTTATGATTTAATATCTTTCTTTATCAGTTAATAAGTGTTAACATTACCCAAGAGTGTATAAATTTATTATTTTAAATATTTGCCATAAAGCTACTTTCACGTTATAATATTAATATTTATTTATCGTGGACGTATATCTGGTTTGCTCACAACAAATAAGCGCAACTATGTCATAAAATTGCTAAATCCGCTGTATTTACGCAAATATTTTAATTAATTGCATGTCAGAACCAAATTACTATTTATGATATTATTACTAATGGCGATTAACTTAATGGAAAGTGACTCAGAGCGTTGGTAGTTGCATATGACACGCATAAATACAGTATTACAACCTGTAATTACCATTAGGCGTTATTCTATTGCGAAATCTCAGCAAGAAAAAATTAATTAACAGGTTTATTTTTGTTTGTTCTCATTTAACCTTATGGATGGGTTCGGGATTGTTATTGCAAAGGAAGGATCAAAGAAGCGATAAAACTAACAGGACTGTACTAACTAAAAAGTCAAACTTAATCGGAATTATTTAAATGAAGTATTGTTTTAGGTACCTACAGACGGAAAAGAAGAATGGCATGGCATTATAAATATTGCAACGTGTAATCTACTTACGTTGACTTTTACGAGATTAAAATCTGCTAGTCGACAGTTGTTTAATAAAAACAGCAAGAGGACATATCTAAAACAATATAAGTCTGATTTGAGAGGATAAAAGTCATAAATAAAGAGTTACACTGATGATACGCGGCCAAGGCCACACACGGGAGCATAATTCTTTAGACTATCTGCCCTATCTGCGGATAAAACATAGCAGACAAGTTGAAGTTGTGAGCAATTTATGGTCTTGTGCCAACTTAGATTTCTACAGCTTCCGTCGATAACGATAACTGAACATAAGTAGAAGATGGTGTAAATTAGTAGTCGTTAGCAGCGTTCAAAATAATTAATATCTTTAGCCATGGTAGGTCTTGGTGAAGAATAAAAGAAACTCAAGGAGACTGCAGCTCGTTTAGCTCCCCACTGTTTGTGTACCAGGAAGGATTCAAAGGTGTAAATTATAACACCGTGTTTGTTTTTTGTGGCCTTGCACCTGAATATTTTGTTTGTAAATACAGGCCTTTTGTCCGGCCCAGATAGGGGGTGCGACGTGTTGGTTTTTAAAATGTTTCCTTTTTTGTTCCGGGCCCAGAACGTTTATTTTCTAAATTATACCGAACAATTGAATTCCTTCAAAAGCATTTTCGTGGCGACTTAAAAATGCAGACTCATTTTCATTGAAAGACGCAACAAAGAAGATAATCGAATTTAATGTGTCAAAAGCGTTCTTCCATTCCGATTTGGTAACCGATTATTTGTGCATCATTTACGAAATTTATTCCCCCGAAAAATGCATTTATTTCATTCGAATTCCCTGAGAGACATGCAGTGGAGCCTTAAGAAGCTTATTTGTATGATGATTATGGCAGAGATTTGAGGATAACTCTTAGCTTCTATATAGTTTCTTATCCCAGACTTGTAAAATGTACGGAAAATGCAAATTAAACGAGGGAGTTGTTGCTTGATAGTAGTTAATGACTGAATGTACCATTTATCTCGTGTATATAATAGAAAATGTCGAGATTATATAAAGGACAAGATATTTCAAGGATGAATTAAATTCAAGTGCTTAAAAGTTTTGTTGTTAAACGTATTTAAGTTCCACGTAATTAATTAACAAAGATTAATTGAACTTTCAACTCAGTTTAAAACGGTGTCCTTTGCTTTACTCTAGCAATCGTGCTAATATTATAACGCTACTCTCTACTGGAGTTCTACAAAAATCATTTCCTCCTTCTGGTTCATAGAATGCGGTTTCTCTTTCTCCGGAGACCAAAAAACTTACTATGTGCTTCAACGACCGAAAGTTCTTCATGCACTGGGATGTTTCGCTTTGTCCCAGCAGACCACCGCCTTGGGTTATTTATGCGAATTATACAAACTACTCTTTATGTTGTAAAGGGGAAACACATGGGCTGTAATTTCAAACATTCAACTACATTGAATCTCTTTATAGCAATTCCCAGAAAATTAATAAATAATAGGATGTGTAGCGTTATGTTACGAATCAAATTCAGATGTTTAGTTTCCTTATGAGGACCAAAGACAGGGGGTTTCCACCAACTATTTTAATTTTATGTAACTACACTTGTATTTTCTGTAACATTTCACCATGGAAACATAGTGCCTGTAGGACGTTTAATACTATTACTTGCTACCTGTGAAGACAAAGTGTACTTGCTGCACTTGTTTTCACTCAATATTATAAAATTTTTGGATAAATAAATTAAAATGCGGAAAGGTTACGATCCTCGTAAAATATATAGATACATATATAAATGAACGTTAGGGTAGTATGACAGGTTACACAATTGTATTCACAATTTTGTTCAAAATGTATTTACTAAATATTGTACAAAATTCGGCAAAACATGCATTACACGAACCAGAATTTTAAGAAATTCTCTGTCTCTCTCTCCGAGAATGCGCAAATAGATCAAACTTACGTGGACATTTATGAGAAAACAGTGAAAATAGTCATGTGACTAGATAATGTCTCAAAGTTTCATAATAATTGTCTATTGTTGTTTACATAACCTCGAATCTTGTTACTTTGTTGGCGTCTTGTATTGTACTATTTGTTTATGTTTTTGGTTACGTTTCTTGGTGTTTACCAGTTACGGTAAGTGTGGACAGGGTTAGCGTCGGTGCGGCGGCGTAAGAACATATTAAAACATTTCCCTCTGTTATCTGTGATCATTGTTAACACTAAAAGTTGCTCGTTTGCGCAGCGATCCGGCGTAGACCTGAACGAAATTCTGTACATTTTAAAGCATGAATGTAAAGAAATTTGGATGATATCTTCTACAAAATTTTTCCCACCGAATTCTCTATGAAACGACACAAAATTTTGTAAAATCACTTCTGTGTCGTATCATATTAGCCTTAGACAAACCTGTATTGATTTTTAGTTTTCTCAGACTGTTTAGTAAATAGTGACTTTTTAAAAAGTCTGGAAATTACAATGTTGAATTTTTCAATTACATTTCTAAACATAGTAATAATCAACATAAACTAATAACACTTAAACGACAGTCCCTTGCAATGGGATGGAATGTACTGGAAATACCATTTGGGTTTCTTTACAACAGAAACATATTAGTATACAAATAGAAGATTTAATAATATTTTTGCATCTGTGCAAACAAATTTATTTTATGACTTCTTTAAGCTATTATGTAGTTTGTGTCCACATTTGCGGTGTTTTCGAGGCCTTAATGATAAGGTCTAATAAAAGTATAAAGGGAGAATATGATACCATTTAGAGGTGATGATGATGATTTGAAAGAGCGAGATCTCGATCGCGGTTTTCCAAGCATCTCTATGCACTTAGGCCACATTTGGCCCATTGTACACCCTAACTAAGGATTTTGCCTATCTGGGGTAATTCCAACTCAAGTAGTGATTTTTAACGTGTCACACATCGTAGTGGCACGGGACCTACGGCTTTACTTCTTATCCGACAAAAGGTGCATTTTCAGATTTTTCCCCGCTAGAAAAGTCTCGCCGACCTCAGCCAGGTTCGATCCCGCGTCCCTCGGATCTAAAGGCAGACGTGCTAACCACTAGACCACCGAGGCCGGCTCCATTTAGAGGTAGTAGTCTGCGAATTAATGTGAACAGTGGTTCAAAGTAGCGCGTAGATACTTTCCTACGATCCCAGTGGGAAATAGATCTACTTCAGGGAAGCGCCCCTGCCCACGCGAGCCCTGGTTTTCTCCCACTTCCTATCCAAGGGAAACCATTTCTTAACCCTAGATCCTCCCAACATTCCAAATTCGCCCCCCCCCCC
>JABXWE010016543.1:0-17907 GCA_014611495.1 Limonius californicus | reverse complement strand
GATCTGAACGCACAAGATCCCGGACAATGTCGACATTGTAATTGGTTCTTAAAAATGAAGGCCATCCGCTGCGAGGTTCATCTTCAATCGAATCTTCCTTTGCACACCGTTGCTCGAAACTGAAGTCACTCATTTTTAGAACGCACTAGGAAAAACTGCTTCACGAAAAAAATCGCTATGGACAACCAAATGACTCTAGCGAATTCAAACTCGTACTGAAGGCGTATCACATGTTCACCTGCCGCCCCTTCCACTCCCGCGTCCCCAGCGTTGCCAGATCGAACGCTATGCTACCAGTCTCATTACTTAATTTACAAACTTCGTATTATGTAACTAAATACCAATCTAAAAATATTGATTCCAAGTACCTTCTGGCATGTATGTTTCGTCTCGTTAAAGGCTTACAGCAATTATTTCACATTCTAATAGGTACATTTGAGGTTGATGATATTTTTGCATCTGGGAAATATCATATCGCAACGATATTACTAACATTCATTAGAATATTTAAGTTTGTTTAACATTTGGAATATTCGGTTAACGAATAACACTATTTTATTGTTTACAATTCCCTATAAAAACAGAATTGTGTCTGAAAAGTGATTTCACATTTCCATTTCTACTTTAGAAACCAACTCCAAACTCCAAAGAGATTAATCCTAGCACTACCCTCGGTAAATATTTACTTTACGTAGGCCATTTTTCCAATAATAAACTAAAATATGAATTTGAATGGAGCAAGGCTAGAAATAACGCAGTTAATCATCCAAGGATTTAAATGGTTACTAACTGACCCTATGGGCTACCAGTTACATTGGAAAATCATTATATTATTTTCATAAATAGCAAATCTCAAGTTTTCCTGGATTATTTAATAATCAAAGAAAGAGAAGAACAATTTATGATACAAATACATCGATTTTCATCTTTTTTATTTGCTATTATTTAGTATTTTTATGGACGAATGATATTTAAACTCTGAACCATTTTCTTTGAGGAGCAAAATAATGCGAAATTTTCACATATGTATTACGAGTATAGTATGCAGTTGTACGTATGAGACGCTATATCTTCTATAAATATTAAGCAGTCTAGAGTGTTGCGTTACACAGAACTATTTTATTATGAAACGATAACATTTAACTTTATAGAAGAAGCATGAACGTTTCTAATTGATGCTGAATGCCATACAAACTAAGTATACAAATTGTTGATACATTTTCAATTCACGCGAACTCTTTAAGCTTATACGTCATTCTCATAAACCGTTTTCTAAAATAGTCCTTAACCGAAAAGGTCAAATTACGTGTATGACCTCACTAAGCCAGTTACATCAATCCAATATTAACACAATTTTTTAACAACAATCATTTTCAAACTTTTTCGTCTTATATATTAAAAAGGAGAAGCCGGTATGGTGGTTATAACACCGGGCTCCGATGCGGAAGGTCGGGGGTTCAAAGCCCCCGACTCGACGCCTGGCGGGTGGCCTATCCAGTCACATTAAATAATTGGATACCTGCATTCAAATAAACAAGAGGTAATAATGCGGTTGGCGAATGCATGATGCTCACATAATCACTACGTGTACTACATTTGGTACGCGAAAAACGGGTATGAAAGCATGGATACGGGAACTCTAACCTTCCGCCTTGCAGACTAAACACCTTCGTCCTTCATGGGGTGTGGAACCTCACCATTATTATATAAAAAAGGATTAATGATTATTTTTATCAGCAGCAACATGAATAATAGGCTAATTGTCGTCCTAACGAGGAACCATTGTTAAATTTTAATCCAAACTTATTCTATGTATCGTATATTCAAAATACGTAATAGGTCCAGTTTCTAAAAGATAATGCCTACTAACATTTACAATGTAGTTATAGAAAATAATTTCATAATAAATATTAAACAATCCTCTACCCGTTCTTATATTAAAACGAAAACTTAGTGTGCAAATTATGCGGCAATGTCAATGTTGTAGCCAAGTACTAATAGCGAATTCGTATTCGGGAAGCATACATTGTAGATTGATGACGTTCTCTCGTAAAGAAATAAGAACAAGGAGGTTTAAGTAATACCAAGGAAAAATGAGCAGAAATACTAAAGCGGGCAGTTTGTATTCGTTTCAACATTCCTCATGTATCGTGTGCAACTTTTTCTGCGGAAAAATCTACAAGCAGAGCAAAAAATTAAAAGTTTGAACCTAAAATAATTTAGTTCAAGTTGATATTTGAATTTTCAAACAGACATACCTCGATTTGCGTTTGATTATTATATTTTTGTGTAAAACTTCTAAATTTTACATTTGAAATATCCCGAATAAATTAATTTTATTATAAGATTCAAATTACTTTAAGATTTAATTGCATTTTTGTTGTAAATTACAATTCGTTTTAGTTAATTTATTAAGCTTTCGCACAATTAAAATGTAAAATTATTAGCTTAATCACGAAGGTAGCTCTTAGAAAAATCACAACTTTAAGTTGAACATTTCGACACAAGTCGTAAATCTAGCAGTTGGATTTATGAAATTAATGACAGTAATTTAAATAGAACACTTATTATAACTCATAATCTTATAAAGTCGTGGTATTCGTATTTACGATCTTCCTAAAATAATACCCTCGACCTGGTTTCAAAACCTCCCCTAATTCTAAACAACGCTAATAAAACTTTACATATACAGGGTATTTCTGAGTATTGAATCATGAAGAATTACATTTTTTTTTGATATTATGGTTACAATATTTTTTGGAAATCAATGTAAACTGTTTTATTGTTATAAGTAGATACTATTTGCATAACTAAACAAACAAAAATAAATTGTATCTTTAACGATAGGCAAAAATCGTAAAGAAATTGTCAAGTCGAAAACAGCGTTGTTGTCGCACAGTGAATATGGCAACCATCGTGTCGGGTTCCATATTAGGCGCAACAATTACCTTTGTATATATGAATTAAGTTCACCTGATTTTTATACACAGTCTACCGTGAAATGATGAAAAAGTAAAAGACCAGTCCATTTTATAGATCATTAAATTATTTAATTACCAAGAGTTTGAAATTAAAATAAATAAATTGCACGAATAGGTACCGGGTTGCACAGTCAGGATGGTCATTCATGGTACAAACAAGAAAATTAATCATAGCTCTGTCCGGTCAGTACTTGGATGGGAGTCCCAAGGTTGTGTCAACACGGCGTCTCGTGCTAGCGGCGAGTACGTTAATAGTCGTCAGTCCCGGATGTCATATTAACACCATGAACGTTTTTAGAGGGGTTGGAAGTCTTCTGATACACAGCTTCAGCTATCCCTTCTAGTTTTGCGTTTGTCGGCTTCCTTTAGCTCCGTGTTTTGGCTTTTTTCGCTGTGCACCAGGTGGTAGTGGGGCCCTTTGGCGTTTCTACCACTACACTCTCACAATTTCTGTCAAACCCCTTTTCACATTCATTCTTTTTTATACCATTTATTCTGAACGGGATTTCCAACCTCTGTTACGACTGTCATGTTGTTAGTATAACATCCAGGACCCGCCGCTAGCGCGAGGTGTCGTGTTGACACAGCCTTGGGATTTCCATCGAAATACTGAGCGGAGCGAGCGATGCTCAACTCTCTTAATGGTAACTGAATAGCTACCCTAGCTGTGACCCGGGACCTCCTGATACCCAACGAGAAAGCCAAAACCCGGAGCGCAAGGAACCCTACCCCGAAATATAAAATGGATATGATTAAGAAGAAATAAATAAGTAAAGGCTGAAAAAATATTAAATAACACATTAAATTGGCAATCTTTTAACCTAAAGCATTTGTCTAATCGTCTCTGTTACACTGGACGGTAAAATATAATTCAGTTTTCTGGGAAAGCCTGTATATAAAAACATATTCGGCGGCTTTAGTTAGTTACAGAAAATTTTCATAGAATAACTAAAAACTGTTGAAATGGCCGCTTGTAGAAATCCGTTTCTAGGCAAGTAACAAGAAGAGACAAAAATAAAGTCCGTTTCTTAAGTTACTCAGCATAATTACTTTCGCTAAATATTTTGACGAAATTAGTAAATTATAACTATACTAGAATAGAATTTCCACATTAATGGGTCCGAGAAATCAAATCCTCACAAAATCCGTTCTACATTACAATGAAATTGACATGAGAGCTATTGATTTGGCCGGAGCCGTAAAACGACAATGTATTTATGTTTCTGATAAAACAAGTACGATAGCCGCCTAGTGTTATATTTATTAGGGGTTTGATGTTGGAATTATAACACCCCTTGTTTAGATCGCGTTAACGATCTATTACACACTGAGAGCTATAGCTAAGTTTTATTTGGCGATATTTTATGTTGATTTTAACAACATTTACTGGAAGTTTATGTCCAACAATGAAATTGTAAATGTAAAACACTTATAGCCCTGCATTGATGAAATGTTAATTTAAAGCAGACCTAGTTGGAACTGTGAAGCGAATGTAAACATGCAATGACTGTGGTTTCTTATACATTTACAAGGCAACCACAAATTATAATAAATGCCTTCTCAAGCACCTTTTCATTTTATTAATAACAGATATACTTCTACTGCTTTACATGATTCTGAATACTGCTGTCTGAGTATTATTATTCAGCTACTTCAGGCAAGTGGTTTTCCATATAAACCAAATTATTCTCAATAACAATATCGATTGAAGCTATGTGAACTATACAAAATCGTCGATTAACACACGTTTAAATAATTACACAGATGAAAAAACTTCGAACAAATACCAATAAACTTTACATCGAACACGAAACAGCCGAATTTTGTGACAGTATACCTTAATTCTTCGACAAACACCTCAAATTACTTTGCCAGAGGGACATGTATTGCGGCTATTCCGTTCATCTTACTTCAATCCCAAACTTGGAGTAATTTTCACCCAAAAAAATTTGAATACAGAGGAGCATCAAAAGAAATATCACTTGAAAGATCGATGAATTTGCTTTACATGTTTTTCTTTTTGGATTCCGAGTAGGTATTAGTTCCTGCGGAAATTCAATCCATAGTTTCAGGATAGTAAAGGTTCTGGGGCTTTTAAGGTATGCTTAGACGGCATTGGTTGAACATACGTTGACATAAATATGTGAATACTTTTATACGTTAGCGCCACACTGTGCTTCGTAGTTGTCGTTGTTTTCGTTGAACACCTGAAATGGTTTGTTCGATTTCAGAAAGAGTTGAAACAATTGCGTGATGTGTCTGAAACAATAAACGTACCAGCAGAACCGCTAAATTGTTCAACCATCAACATGCAGATAAGTATGTGAATCGCAAATATGTCTTAGTTAGTGTTAGTGTTAGAATTAGTGAGAAAATTTCGAGGGACCGGGTTTGTTGCAAAAAAATGCTAAAAATCCGGTAAGAAATAAAGTGATGGAAGTCGCGATTAAGGGCCACATTTTTGTGGATCCTACGTTGAGTACAAGGCAAATGGCTATTGTATCCGGTATTAATCAAACCAGTATACAACGAATAAGCACCATTAACGCACCACAAGTTTTATTCCTACAAAATTCGTTTTCTACAAGAACTTAATAAAAACAACTTTGACAGCAGTTTTTTGTGAGACTATAAGCGAATAAATAATATAAATTTTCTTTTTAACGTCTGTTTTTTCGACGCACATACTTTCTTGGTAAATGGTCATAATTATCACTCTTGGTGAGATTCCAATCGGAAGATATTTCACAAAACAGATACTCAACTCCCCGAAAAATTAAGAGTTTGGGCTGGCCTTTTCGGCGATCGTCTCGTTGGTCCTCCTATCTTACCTGATAATTTGACTGGACCTGGACATGGAATTGTTACAATGTTAACTGATATTATAGAGAATGTGGATAGTTACCTCGAAGATCATTTGATATTCCAACAGGACGGAGCTTTTCAGCATTACGCATTGGTTGTTCGACAATTTTTCAATCGCAGATTTCCGTGCCGATGGATTGGAAGAAAAGGCGCTATTGAATGACCAGCAAGGTCGCCTGATTTATCCCAGCTGGGTGTTATTTCTGTAGGCTTATTTAAAGATTGCAATTGACATACCTCAATCAAATTCTTTACAAGAGTTACGGCAACGTATAATCAACGAATTCCTTTATTTCGTTTGTTATGTTTATTTGATTTTGCCACTCTGTTTGGATTAATGTCGTACTTTAATTGCAGCTTCATAGGAATTAAAAACGTTATTTCAATTGCCATCTTCTTATGTCGATTACAGTTTTCGTTATTTTTCTTTTAAGATTGGGTTATGAGGGGCCGATTCCGCAGAGCCTTGAAGTTTCCCTTTGTAAGCCGAAATTTCCGATTCATGTTTTGTCTGCACCTAACTCTGGACGCGTTCTGCGAATTTACATTTCAGATCTTTCTAGAACAATTTCATCATATTTCTCAAGATGGCGTAATATTTTCGACCAACACATGTTCGGGGCGCGTTTGGGTCTTCAGTCGATTTTACACCTTCGCCGACTCCGGAACTTCCCAAACTCCATTACGGGGGGCCGTAAATAAGTCGAGTGCTGCAGGGGCGGCTTGAGTTTTTCGATGGGTGTCCATTATGTGTGGTTTTCATTTCACTGTTTTACCGTGGGGCGAAAACAGAACTATCGACAAATGTCGGATTTACAGAAACACACTGGATTTATCCCTGGAAAGTCAATTCATTGCGAATTATCCCATCGCCTTTGGCGGATTAGTATCGAGCCCATATCTCTTCTCGCAATTTTCCCGAAGAACGTCTACCTTTTTGCCTGTATCTGGGAAATAACTTCAGAATTGTGCCTGCCTCCATCAAAATTCAAGGTAAAGAACTAAAGTTTTGTGTGTTGTGAAAAGAAACCTTCTACACGCCAACTTGCAAAGTTCAACGTAATTGAACCTTTTTTTTTGAAACAAGAAGCGACCTTCAGTCGCCGATTGTCTTTGTTTACACAATTGACTGTAAAGGGTAATTTCTCTTATATTGTGTTATGCTTGTAACCGCGACGCCTCTGGCCACGTAGTTGTTTTAAGAAAGTAAATATCGTGCGCCAGCAGCGCCGAGTTTTGTTTCTTGAACGTTCAAACCAACAGTTTGTATTATTAAACTACGAGATCATTTGCTGTCCTTTTTTTGTATTGTGTCATTTCTAATAGTTTGATTATATGTGTTTTAAAATTCAGTACATCTTTTATTATTGTGTATTATGTAGTTGTGTGTGTACGAATTTTGCTGGCTTACAATCAGCTGTATTTGGAAGGTGGCGCCCACCAATTGTGACCTACTCTGTACACAACTAGGAAGATTTGCTCCCGTAAGCCATTTCCGTGAACTCCCCCTACTCCTCTGAGCTAAGCTGTAGGCGTTTTTCCACCTATCCGGTTGCAGGTCGACGAAAAACTCGTTTGGCCCGTAACACGTTATTGTATAGATGTCCGAAACGTTGAACTGCATTTTCGCGAAACCTAATGCTATGAATCCAAAAATAAAAAAACTACTGTAAAGTAGCTTTCAAATGGTAGGTCTTCTGATATGCCGTGCCTTGATTTAAAAAGTTTAGGGTCAAAGTCATCCCAATTTTAGGGTTGAAATACTTGAACGGATATAGTCGTCTTGCATGTCCCTCCGGCAAATTAATTTAACGTGAATTGAGGATTAGTGTCATACACCGCGTCTGTTTCGTTTACAGTGTACCACTCTGTATATAAACGTATATCCGTACATATATTGGATTTATAGAAATGAACCCTTAAAAAAATATAATGTTAAGAAGAAACGACAACATGTTATTTATAAGCCCACAGTTTCCATTAAATTGCTTAAGTAAATAAGACGTGCAAATCCATTGAAGGCTTAAAATATCTATACAGCAATATATCACAAATTCGCTTGCACAGTTCGTTGAAACGTGGAGCCTTGACGATTTTTATAAAATAATTTCGCCGGGAACATCAAACTTGCCACAAATATCTTCAGAAGTTCTAAACAAGTCTGAGAGGATTAACCTATCTAAAAGGAACCATTTGTAACTGTCAAGTTCAAAACGAGATACTCGAGCGTATTTATCAGAAAATGTCATCATACGTTATAAAGGACGACCTATTTTGTCGTAGGTGGGTGCTGCAAGTGACGGATTTTTTGTTTTTGTTTAGCTGGATACATTTAAGGGGTTTTTAGCGGTACCTCAGCCGTGGAAAATGCATGTGCCATGTCAGAGCTGTCTTGCTCAAAGTGGCTACACGTACAAGGTTAACGTTTTATCAACGGAATCGTAGAGTTGAAAAATGGTATTAGCACAAACGTGGATATTTCATTAGACGGGGGCAAGCACAAATACGTCGCAATAATGAAGTGAAGTTTAAACAGTTTTAATGTGACAAATTGGCGGTGAATAATCAAAACGTGCTTGTGTAATGAAGTTCGATCTTAAATTATGCACTCTAACTAACGTAACTGATGGTTCGTTAACATGCAGTTTGAAAGCTTGGTTAATGAGTTAATTTGCTCGAGCGATCTGTAATTGACCTTTCGATGGGTAGAAAATTGAACGTTATGCCAAATAATTTATGTGAAATATTAGTTAATTATTGATCGTTTCACTGAAAGTCTACTAATTTATTTCTAGCCTTGGTGGTTTCCTTACAAATTGTTTTACTTTTCCAAATATGTAGAGACTGTAGACAGATAGTAAACCCATACGTAGCTCAACCCAAAAGCGTACGTTATGCAAACCATACAAAACCAGCACCATTAAGTGTGCGAGTAGGGATAGCACGTTTCTAGATCTTATTCGTACCTGACTCCTCTCGTTTATCTCACATACATATAAACTTCTATCATTCCTCTACAATTGTCTGTGAATCTCGTAGTATATAAACACAGAAAACCTGAAATGAAGAGCAGCCCAAATATAACGCATCGCCTTAAAATAAAACGTTTATTCAAAATTATGCACATTATATATGCCTACAAAGCCTGTGGAAGCTCTATACTAATAATAATATTATTGTAGTTTAAGTTAAAACCTACGACATCACAATTTACATTAGAATAACTTAATATTTTATTGTCCAGCCCTTGTTTCGTTATAATTAATTTATACGTATATTTGTCGTGGAACTTATCAGGTTTCCAAGTTCTTCTTTGGAGGTGTAGTAAATCCAGGCGTTGATAAGGATCTTGTTTTTGTAGGTTTTTCCCTGGAAATGATTTTATAGTTAGCTATCCGAAGCTGTTGATTTGCTTAAAATCTGAGGATTGAGTTGGCCAATCCATTCCGTTGACTTCACTTCACCCTATGGCACGGGTCATAGTCAACCTAAAAAATATATTCTTCTCCAAACAGGATTTTCCTACTAGGCATCTCATTCTGCAGTACTTCAATGAATTTTGTCCCATTCATCATTCCAGACATGATGAGCAGTCGACCAACTCCTTCGTCGTACAAACTTCCTAAGCGTTTACCGAAGCAGCGGCACATTCAGAGGGTCAAAAAAGGGTTCGATATTAATCAGCAAAGGCGATAAGCAAATTCGCAATGAATTGCCTTCCAGGGGTTAAATGCAGCATATTTCTTAAATCCGACACTTGTCGATGGTTCTATTCACTCTACGGTGATAATAGCGATACGAAAATTCACGCAATCGAAACACAAGCCGCCTCCGCCGTACTTGTCGTCGGCGCTGAGGTCTTAGTAAGCAACCGGGTCGAAAGGAGATCTTAAGTCGACTCCCAAAAAGCGCAACGGAAATATGCAGCAGCTGAAAGTATTTCCTATCCTATGCTCCTCAGATACTTTTATCAAAAATATCTTAAGCTATTACCTATCAATGGTGTCGTTTAGTTAAAACAAAATAATTTTTACCCCTAAAAGCACGTAAAAATCGAAAACATTACGTATATATTTAAGAAGAGATATTTCATTTTTATACCCAAGTAATCATACCCTTTTCGTGTTTTATAGTAGAAGTAACGAGTTTTATTCTTGGTTAGGGCAAACATTCTTTACTTTTCTTTCTTATTTATTTAATTGTCATGCCGGGACTGTCGTAAAATGTAAATCCAGTGAGTTACATCATATTATTTGAAGGTGTACTGGCGTTCTAATTTAATAATAAAAAATGTAATAAAAACAATACATTACTCCAATATTAATACACGGAATATCTAATTATAAAACAAATCCTGTAGAAATACGTACCAATAAAAACTATCAATAAAACACTAAATTAATAATTTCCACTAGAAGTTTGAAAACATTCGAGATTTTTAATATACATTTTGAAACCTATACGCACTTATGATGAATACAAACCTTTCCAGGTAAGGCTTACCATATACTTCTTTTTTATTTTCTTTGGAGTTACAAGAAATTTTTCAAATTTACAGATGTATTTGGAGAATCATGAAGGTTTATCTCATAGAACTTGATTTCAGGACAAGAAGTAGAGTTGTAGATGGTAGTTAACACTTTACTAGCATGACTTAAATCTTTTAAAAATTTCTATTTCAATAAGGCTTTCGTAAGGCAGCCTTTCTCGGTGGTCTAGTAGTTAGCGCATTTGCATTTAGATCGAAGAGTCACAGTAACCTACTTCATCTTTAATTTACTTTATCATACTTCTAACCATTTTAGACATATTTCCGATTAGGTTTGCCTAGACAAAAATTTATTAATATTATACTAATTTATTTACAGGAAGTGATGACCAGTATAGGAATGTGTTTCTACGACAACATATGTACTATATAACAACAAACATAGATTTCAGATTGGGAGTTGCACATCTGTCGACGCTCGGTGCAACATTCTTCACAGTTTATTCGCGTGAATTTTTTTTTGGTATAATATACTTAACTAGCAATCAGAATACAAATTATTCTACCAGCTAGTTTTATGAATACATAGTAGCATGTCAAGGAGCGCATTAAATACTGCTACCTCTATTCAAACCATATTTATAACAGTGCGAATATTTACATTATTAAATCCTGAGTACATATTCGCTTCAGTCTTTACAATAATTTCCTCATTTGTAGTTTAAGTCACCAGGTCATTTCCACGTGGAAAGTGTTTTTTGATCATTTGTAGCTCTTTCTTTGATGCTATCTTTCACCAATGGAATTTTAGATCTGTGTGTAGCGTATAATTGGACACATACTTCTACTAGATTTCTCAAAACTTTTCATTGAAATCTTTGTAATATGGCTGTTAGATTTGTTTATACTCGATGTATTCCATTTGTTCAGTCACGTTTGGATAAAATTTATACGGTTTTGAGTGTATTGGGTCGCTATGCTATACTATCCGCGAAGGTGCTTATCTGAGCTGTTTGACTTATTGGAAAACTGCAGTGTATAATAAATACAGAATAGGTCTCAACACACTTCTTCGTGACAAACCCATTTTTATAAAATAGGAATCCGATAGTTCACTGTCACACTTCACCCTAAAATAGCGATTACTTAAGTAAGGTTGCAAGATGTGATAGATGGTTTGATGTTTATTAGTTTTGAACAATAATCCATGAGACCATATCCTATCAAATGCTTAGTTCACGTACCAAAATACTGCAGAAAAGTATTTATTTTCCTTCATTGCTTTACTTATTATATTTGGTTTTATGTGGAATAACTCTGGCGCAATCCAAACTGATGATTAGGCATCCATTCACAAGGCATTATACTTTCATATATTTGTGTTAGTATTACTCTTGGCTAGAATTGACAGACGTATAGGTCGAGGCAAACCCTTTGAAGTACGATAAACCGTGAAGAATGGAATCAAAAGGGAATCACTAGACTTACATAAAAGCTTAGTATGGTTCACATCCTAGCAACGGAACCGGAGATGATGTATACCGCAACAAACCAAGATATGGTACCTTCATATCTCTGGGCCAAACTGCCACAATATTCCAAGCTGAAACCTATGCAATTCTAGCAGCAATAGACGAGAACATAAGAAGGGTATACAAACAAAACCATCCTTAATATCTCTGACAGTCAGGCAGCTTTGAAAGCATTGAATTCAAACCAGATTAAGTCAAAACTTGTCTGGAACTGCCTTCGTAGTCTCTTAACACTGGCAAACTCTAACAAGGTAAAACTTGTGTGGGTGCCAGGCCACAGAGGCACAGAAGGAAATGAAAACGCAGATAAACCAGCAAAATTAAGATCTGAAACACCGTTCACAGGGCCTGAACCTGTTGTAGAACAATGAGAGGAACAGTTAAAGAACGGATAGTAACCAAACATTCAGAACACTGGAGACTCTCACCTTGACAAAGACAACGCAAAGCTATGATGGGCAACCACCCCCACAAGCTTACCAATACAGTGCTACAACTCAGTAGGACTCAAATTGGAGTAGTGACAGGACTGGGGCTATTTAATGAAGATCCTATATGCAGGCTGTGTGGCGAGGAAGAGGAAACAACCTCCCACATAATATTCCAATGCGAAGCCTTAGCTCGTAGAAGATATCAAATCTTTGAAGGCACTAATTCCAACGAGATACAACCGCCGACAGAAGGAGAGGCACAATAGGCCCAAGAGGCCGCAGTATCAAAGGGCAAAACCAACCTTTGCCGTACAATCAATCAATCAATCAAATAGGTCGAGGCAACCATTTTGGACAGTTTACCCGGGTTCTAATTTCATAATAATTTCTGCGAATTTAGGTTGATTTGGATAATAGGTACTGCATACGTAGAATTGCATTAACAATGCGGCATTATTTCGTTTCTGATGGGGTCTTCCAATACTTCTGCCGTTATTAAATCAAAGCCAAAATGTTTAATGATTGATCTCCTCATTCAGTTCACCACATGAAAATGGTCTGACTGAAGGCGGAATCTGATACGGTGACTCCAGAAACTTCTCCACTTCCAAGTATTCAATATCTTCATGAAGTTGGACAGTGCCTGCTAGGGGTTTTGCGATTTCTCCGGTTTTTTTGTCCATCTTCCTTGGGGAATCTGCTGACATTGGTTTTGTAAGGCCCTTAGTCACTTTCCACATAAATGGATCGTGTATGTTTAGAAAGAGTCTTCTCTCAGTTCCTTGAAAATCAGTTGTTTTCTTAGGGTCAAATTGCTTTAGCTTTTCATATATTGACTATCATTTTCTTAACTTGAATGGGTGTGTATGATGTTTTGATTTGCGTAAATTGTGTACTGAATTTACACATTTATTCAATATCACACGACGCGCAAATACTTCTACGATTCAGAACTGTGTTAGAACGCTAGCTTAAAATAATTAATTATTTATATCACATGTTACAACAGATCATATGGCTCAATATGCAGCATCGTCTCACCTTGCACGCTGATTATACTTTATAAGAGAATTATTACTAACGACACCAATCCTTATGTTTACAGCTTAATAATATACCGTACATACAGGCACAACTTCTATCGAAAACATGATGTCTTAAAACTTGGGCGGTATACCAAATTGCTTCGAGTGTTGTTCATATAGAGTTTACAAACTTTATAATTTTGCGCTGTTCGCGTGTTCCAGTTGAACCTTCTGTAGGCTCATTTCCAGGGTGTGTAATGCAATAATGTTTAATTGATTAATTCTTCAATACGCAGTGCTATATAAAATCTGAAAATATCTTTATTACTTTTAAATAATTATTTGGAGATGCAACTAAGTACTTCAAAGTTCTACTTTGTCCATTAGATGTACTCAAACATATTTTGGATAAAACTCGACCTATTATTATTGAAAGTGCACACCTGGAATTGAAGACGCAAAGCCAACTCCGCAAGTGTTGCTAAGAATCTATTAAGATGATTTAATTATGTGATCCCCTAATCATTGAAACTCGAAACT
Organism: Limonius californicus; assembly: GCA_014611495.1. Classification (NCBI taxonomy): domain Eukaryota; kingdom Metazoa; phylum Arthropoda; class Insecta; order Coleoptera; family Elateridae; genus Limonius; species Limonius californicus. The sequence goes on along the minus strand of JABXWE010016543.1, from coordinate 4,044 downwards.
GATGAAATCTGCTTATAAACGACCTCAATATACAAATCATTAATTAGTTTCGAGCTTGTTGACCCGAAGAAACAGTCAAATGAGTCCCGATCCGGAGAAGGGCCGTTCATCAGACAGACTCAATCACGGTAGAATGGCGACCGCTTCTCTCTAATTGTCGCATCGATCACCTTGCTGGCCTTTCTCAGCGCTGAACTGGCCCGAATATGAGTCCATATATCTCAAGCCCTCTTAAACAACACAGCTAGCTATTTATTGCAGACTCTAGTGCTTTGCTGTTGTTATTTGTCATTCCTCCGGCAGTACTTCTCCGGATAAAAAGTGACGAAATTTCGCGACGCGAAAGAAAAACACTGAAAAAGTTCAAGCACTTTTCGCTTAAATAGCCAATTTATACTACTTTCCTCAATTGCAAGCCATTATTGCCTTCAAGCACCAGAAGTACTTCTGCTGAGCACCCATTAAACTTTTTGCTATAACGCATTTCTTTGAATACAGGATGCTCCTGAGAAAACTGCAAATATTTATACCTGTAGCCGATTAGGACAAACAGTACGGTAGCAACAACTTTTCAAATTGGCTTTAAAAATAGAGTTAGAATTCCTTCTGCAATTCTAGAGACCTGGGACTGAAAATGTTGGGAATTTTTACATGAAACATTAAATGATTAATAGGCTTGAACCATTCAGAAGTGCCATTGTGGATTTATTGCGTCAATAAAATCAGCTCACTGACACGGTTTTGATTGCTAGTTGTGCAGGAAGCAATTTCCAAATTGAAGTGTGTCAAATACACACAATTTAGCTGTAGTGCTCCAACTTTTGAATATTCATGGTAGTTTACATGTTCCAATTCACGATTTTGTACGCTGGAAAAACTACAGAACTATTCAAAGTGAACCTATAAATAAATTTCGAAGTTTTGAAACAGGAACGCTTGTACATCTGAAAGATTATAGAAGGCAGGACTTACAACGTACCATGTCCAGCACGTTCAATCCTACATCTTGCCGATTATGTTCGCTGACACCTTTTGCGTGAGTGGTTTTTTAAAATGTGTATTAATTACACATTTTAAAAAACCACGCTTATATTATATTTGATCTGTTTTAACAACGAAGCAGCATTTAGTATTATGGCGCTAGCATCTTATTGAAGATCCGAGCACCAAATATATTTGAATCAGAAGACAAAATTGGAGAGTAAGATTTATTCACGACTGTACAATATTATGGAATTCGATAACTAAATAAACAAAATATAAATGAAAAACCTTAACAGCCCCACTAACTAGATGAACGAGCACTACATCCAATCCACCCCCCCACTCCACAAAAAAAATTTCAAGAGAAAGCTTCTGGAACGTAATAAAGGAAATAAAATTTGCTCCAACTATGCAGAAACCAAAATTTAGATCCGTTGGTAGTAGCTACAAAACCCTTGAAAAATTATTTTTTCAAACATCCTTAAAACTAACAAATTAATAATGAACATGAAAACTTAAAATTATTACAAGAAAAGGCAGAAATACAATGGTTTCTTAGGACTACTTAAAATTAAGCAAGACGCACAGGAACGACACAGGATGGAAGTGTTCCTTGCGTCTGAAAAAAAAAATAAAAAAAAACAGATTGTGTAAACAAAACTACAAGTGCAAACAAAATTTGTTAAGGTGTACAAACATCAAATAACTAACAAAAAATTCGAACAAGTAAATAAAACACCTGTGTTAGTGAATGGAGATTAAATGTAATGGAGAAAATAAGCGGGTTTAAGACGATCGATGGATACCTTCCCTCCCTTACCGTAACCTTCAAATAAGAAATATCTACGCGACCGCTGTAACACACGGAAAGGACCCAAATACGACTGCTTTAATCCTTACGTATGACAATTATTGCGTACAAAGACATGCGTCACTGAAAAAAGATGTGTGGGTAAATAACGAGTGTTGTAGGCCTTGGTAAAATAATTTTTGCCGTGTCATGCGTTTGCGAAGTTGCACTACAAAATTTGGAACGTTGACATCATAAGAGGAATGCGAGACTTGGAAAAAATCACCCGGCAAGCGAAGCGCTGTGCCGTATAAAATGTCCGGCGAAGAAACACCACGTCGACGTCGGGGTCACCAAAATATGGCGCTAGAATCTTATTGAAGATCCGAGCACCAAATATATTTGAATCAGAAGACAAAATTGGAGAGTAAGAGTTATTCACGACTGTACAAGCTTATTGAATTAGTATGAATATATGCAGCCACACTAATTCTTCTTGAATAAGTGGGTTGGTATTATGACTGTTCGTCTTGCTAGATATTATATCTCACATCAACAGATAGTGTTAAATTCGTTTATAACATTTTTAGAAGCGCCCCATTTCAGAGGATTGATTTCAGAAGTGCAAGGTCGATGCTACATATTGTGTCAAAACAGATATCAGGAACTTGGAACTATTTGCAGAAAGGATTTTCGTTTATTTCACATTTATCAAACATGTCCGAGACATACACTGCATTATTATATATTACGGTATTTGGCTTCGTAATCGACTAAACTGAACAGTTATTGCACTTAAAACGTTGTAAAACGAAATAGCTTTTCTGATGTATGTGTTTCGATTTGCTATCTACTAAAGTGTTTAATTTTTGTTGTAGTTTTAACTATAGATAAATTTATGTATCTAAAACACTTGTGATTCGGAGAACATAGTAGGTAACACTTCAAACCTGCTATATTAAATACAATCAATCGAGCATCTGCTGTCCTCATCCATTGTACCATTATTGTTTAAAAGTATAGTGAACCAATTCGGCTTCTTCAAAGCTCATGTAATAGACGACGGTTACGTCGTAAATTAGATAAAGCAGATGTGCGTTTTAAGCCACTAGCGGTTCAAATTTACAGAATGGAGTCTTTATATTCTCTACTTTATAAACTCGTGGTATGCTAAATTTTCCTTTTGTATGGCTAATTGATACCAGTTCTATTGTTTCCAATATTCCTTTGCTCATCAAGCTTTACATTAGTTGGCAAATGTTAACCTAACTTACCTTCAATTCAATAATGGTCAGCAACTGTTCTTCTTTATTGCCAATTAATTACAGAAACACTTAAAACTATTGCGATAAAGAAGGAATTACTCAATTCATCATCATGATCATCATCCAGCCCTTTGCATCCATTGTTGGACACCGAACTCCCCATTCCTAATTTACTAATTAAGTTAATTGAGAAAATTAGAGCTACATCAATTATTAAAGTCACGTACACAAGCAACGTGTTTTAGTTCAGCATGAAAGTTAGTTTACGTAATTCTACCTCCTGCATACCTTCCTGAAAAATTGTAGATACATGCACATTGATTAAATAATACATTGCGTATAACAAAATGGAATGAAGTCTGGAATGCAACTTGTTCGAAATTCTAAAAAAAACTGTTTTTACGATATGGATAAGGATAACCCAGGTGGCTGCAATAACTACATTTATTTAATAATTATCGAAGTTTCCGGAATTATTTTCACATTGCACAGAAAATATTTACTTCTAAATGCGTAACTAAACACCTGCAAGCATTAGGATACACGTATAATGTCTTAAAGTTTTACAGTTTTAGTAAGTAAGAATTTAAATTACTTGACAAACCTGGACGGATTGTACATAATTTATTTAAAGTTGTTTAATAAGTAGAGGTTGCCTTAACTGGTCTAATGTAAAGCTATTTTTTTCAAAGATTTTGACTACATTGACCAAAGCAGAATCAGGAGTAAAAAATTTAATAAAAAATCTTCAGAAGAAATAGTTGGAAAAAATACTAATCCAAAATATAAAATTCTCCTAGCCCTTCTAGTGACCAAGGAAATTTAAGAAACTATGGATAATGCTTCAATATTTTCATTTATTATACAGGGTGTCCTTTAAATGCCTTAAAAGCTTCAGGTAGAATTTTTCCTTTATGAATGCTTAATACAAATCTTCAAAAAAAAGTAGGTATTTGGAGCTTAGTTTTCTTGTACGAGAGTGTTAAAGTTCATATCTTTAAAACA
>JABXWE010016542.1:0-18641 GCA_014611495.1 Limonius californicus | reverse complement strand
CCAGCTACTATTACAATACTAAAATATGTAGAAGCTACCAGAAATTAAATTTACCCTTTCTTTATGAGACAACCACCATCAAGTATCTAGAAGATACTTTAATTATTATTTAATTTAATTATGATTATATTAATTACTAAGTTAAACTTCTAGAATATTGTGCTTACATACTTTTAATTAATTTGTGCACCATAAACTTAAGTAAATGAGATTATTTGGGGTTTGATTTTCCAGTGCTCGGATTTTTAGATTTTCTGAAATATAAGGTGGAAATTTTATAACTCGGGCAAAAAAGCCCATTAATTCTTTGAATCATTTAAAAAAAATAAAATTCTTTTACAATATGTGAATTTAGAAAGTCCGTAGTCTAAAAAGGTTTAGAATTTTGAACTTTTACAGTGTATTATTAAAACTCCGCAGTTTGCTAATGTCAAAAAGTCTTCAGCTGGCAATTGTTTTTAATAGGGATGTTCTAAACTGTTACCGCACATGGAACACTTACTTTCTTTATACACTCTTTAATTATTCTCTTCATACAATATAAATAAGGGTTTAAGAAAGGAAAAAGTTATTTTTTCTTAGTTTAGGAAAGATATTTAGTATATACACACACACACACGATTGTGCTATGGCCCACGTAGGGCCTCGGCGTGCTGTACCACCATCCTCCATTGTTGTCTATTGTGGGCTAGATTAGGCCAGTTACGTATTCTTAGAGTTTTTAGATCTTTGGAAACATTGTCCATCCACCGGTTTCTGGGTTTTCCCCTAGTTCTTCTACCCGTCGGAACTTGTGTTAGTGCTTTTATTGCTATTATCAATTCCGGCATTCTCCACAGGTGTCCCAACCATCGTATACGCTGTTTCTTTAACCATCCTATCATATCGGGGCCGTCACGTAGTCTAGCCAGTTCGTGGTTCATTCTAGCTTTCCATCCTCCTAGCTGTTGGTCGTAAACTGGGCCATGTATTTTCTTTAACACTTTCCGTTCAAATCTGTTTAAAACTTCTTCCAGTTTTTTGTTTAGTGTCCAAGCCTCGCGTCCATAGCATACCACTGGACGTATTAATGTTTTATATAAGCTTTTGGACGCTGATTTACTTTTCATAATATCATTTAATGAGTGCATACATCGATTCCCAGCCATTATTCTCGATGTTATCTTGTTCTCAATGGTGTTTGTGCTATTTATATTAGTTCCGAGGTATTTAAATTCGTTTACTTTTTGTTTTTGGTTTTTGTTTAATTTATTTTCAGACCAATTCGTTGTCCATCTGTATTTAAGAGGGTAAATTTTTTTTTTCTACTATTCGTTTATTTTTGCCTAGCACTGCGATGTCATCTGGGCTTGTCGGTTATAAATTGTGCCTTCCGGGTTTATCTCTAGGGGTAAACGGAAAAAAAACCCAAGGAAAAAAAATCCACGGAAAAAAATCCAGGAAAAAATATCCATAGGAAAAAAAATCCAGGGAAATAAAATCCAAACTATAATTATAGTAATTTTTCACATCGTTTGTAACATTACGGCCGGTTGCACAAACGCTTTATGAAGTTTGCCTTATAGTTACCTACCTTAAAAATAAAATTTTGGGGAAAAATATATTGTTACTTAATTGCTTAATTATTTAAATAGAAAAAAGAAAAGTAGACAACAATACTGAAAGATAAAAAAGTTTTAGGTTAGGTTAGGTTTGGCCGTTAAAAATTATAATCACTTCATTTTATAGTTTGGATTTTTTTCCTGGATTTTTTTTCCTATGGATTTTTTTCCTTGGATTTTTTTCCTGGATTTTTTTTCCTGGATTTTTTCCGTGGATTTTTTCCTTGGGCTTTTTTTCCTACAATGATCTCTAGGCCGCGTATTATATTTTCTAGTATCAGATTGAATATAAGTGGTGATAGAACGTTGCCTTGTCTCACCCCTCTTTGTATTGAAACTCTCGTGACATCTCTCCATCAATTCTACACTTACTTTTAGTATCTCGCATTGTTACTTCTGTTAGTCGTATTAATTTGTCTGGGATTCCGTATTGTTGCATGACCATTGTTATTTGATTCTATTTTATACTATCGTAAGCTGCTGATAATCAATATAAAGTTGGTAAATATAAATGTTGTGTTCCCAGCATTTTTCAAGGATCTTTCTAATAGTGAAAATGTGGTCTGTAGTGGATCTACAGTGGGTGGCCATCACATTAGGACCAGTGCTATATTTTTGCAATTATTAAGTTTGGATATTTTTCCAAGAAAGTGTGGTAACAAGAGAGTATTTTAAAGCATATGATTTCATGCATAGTTCATTACTTTATTCAAATAAAATACAAACCAATCAAAATTCACACATTTACTATGGAATTATTTTTTTTATAAAATATATGTCAATATTTGGTGAAACGGCCCTTGCTGACAATTACAGATTCAATACGCCTTGGTATGCTTGAAATAAATTTTTTTATGATTTCTGGCAAGTCAGGGTTATGGTGCCAAATTTGAATGATCTTTTCTGTCAAAGCTTGCTTTGTCGTCATTACTTCTTTCCAATTTCTCGTTTCACGAGCTCCCAAATCTTCTCAATCGGGTTAAGATCCGGCGAGTTGCCTGGCCAAGGCAAAACCTCGATTTTTTTTGTTTGAGATAAGCCATAACGCTTTTTGCCGTATGGCAGGGTGCTCCATCCTGCATGAAGATCAGTTGCTCTTCGTTTTTTGACCAATCCGACATTTGAGGCAACAATCGGTTCTCAAGGACCTCTTTGTATTGGTTTTGTCTCATCATACCATTCACTTTGTAGAGACGCCCAGTTCCCTTCCCACAAATGACAGACCAGATCATGACGGAGAGTGGATGCTACTGTCTCCACAATACAGTGGGGATGGAACTGTTGGTTGGGTCTACGGCGAACAAAGGCTGTCTTGTCCATGCTCACTTGAAATGTCGACTCATCTGAAAAGCAGCCCTGAATCATTGCTTGTTTTAACAGATAGAAACATGTAACACATAAATCACCATATTTTCAATAAATACCTTTTCCCGTTGTTTTCGAGCCCACTCTAGCTGCTTTTTTTTCATAGAAAGAGTGAGTTTTGGTTTCTTGGTTAGACGATGACATGTCAACCACTCTTCTTTAAGCCTTCTGCGAATAGTTCGGTCCGATACAGCAACTCCCGCTTCCTGTATCTATCATCTTTGCTAAAACCTTTAGAGGTTTTTTTCTGTTCTCCGGCAGATGTTTCGGATAGTGCGATCAGCTCTAGGGGTGGTTTTCCGTTTGGAACGGGGTCTCTTGGAAACAAATTCCTCCCCATTGTCAATTTTTTTCTTCGCCCTCATCACAGTCTGGTGAGAAACCTTAACCAATTTTGCAATTTCTCGTTGAGAATAGTGTGTATTTTGCAGGAGACCTTTGATTTCACCTACTTTTTTAAGCGAAACATCACATTTCTTCCCCATATCTGAAAATTTCAAGTGATAACTCAACAATCATGAATTCGGGCCGATCACTCTAAAAAATATAAAATTTTAATATTAAATTTACTACTTACCTTTCAATTTACCTGCTTTAACAATATTATAAACAATTGCGAAAACACATAAAAATCACAAAAAATTGGAGAAAACACACGTGCCAATAATAACCTTCAAGTCTCAGTTCTGGCAGTTTGACTTTGATGATTGTAGGAAAAAAAGCCCAAGGAAAAAAATCCACGGAAAAAAATCCAGGAAAAAAATCCACCGAAAAAAATCCAGGAAAAAAATCCAAGGAAAAAAAATCTATAGGAAAAAAATCCAAACTATAAAATGAAGTGATTATAATTTTTAACAGCCAAACCTAACCTAACCTAACTTAAAACTTTTGTATCTTTCAGTATTGTTATCTACTTTTCTTTTTTCTATTTAAATAATTAAGTAATTAAGTAACAATATATTTTTGCCCCAAAATTTTATTTTTAAGGTAGGTAACTATAAGGCAAACTTCATAAAGCGTTTGTGCAACCAGCCGTAATGTTACAAACCCTGTGAAAAATTACTATAATTATAGTTTGGATTTTATTTCCCTGGATTTTTTTCCTATGGATTTTTTTCCTGGTTTTTTTTCCTATGAATTGTTTTCCTTGGATTTTTTTTCCGTGGATTTTTTTCCGTTTACGGACTTTGACAGCTGACAGTTTACAACTAGTATTGCCAACTGACAATTTTATGCGTACAATATAGTAAGAATATAATGCTCCCATCATTTAATAAATAATAACAACACATATAACGATAATATGTGAAATTGAAGGGTTTACATATAAAACATTGCAAAAATATTATGTGGTCCTAATGTGATGGCCACCCACTGTATTCTTTCAGAAGCCGGCTTGGTACTCTCCCATCAGCTCCTCTCTTAGTGGCGTTATACGTTTGTTTAATATGTGCGTCAAGACGTTGTATGTTACGAGTGCGTCTATAGTTCTCACATTTCAATTTGTCCCCTTGTTTATGGATTGGACAGATGATACCCACTTTCCATTCTGCAGGTATGACATCTTTTTTCCATATCTTTAGGATGAGATCGTGTATGTGTTTTGTTAATTGTTCGCCTCCATGTTTTATCAGTTCTGCTGGGATATCATCCTTTCCAGGAGACTTATTGTTTCTTAAATTTTTGATAGCTTCTCCCACTTCTTCTCTCGTTGGTTCTTCTACTTCTTCTTCTTCATGTTGATTTCTTTCTCTTATTTCTTCTATGTTTTCACATATATTTCCTCTTTCTTCAGTTCTCTGTTCTTGTTCTTGGTTCTCTTCTTCTGGTGATCCATCAAAAAGCTTTTCAAAGTATTCTGCTCATACTTCTAGGATTTTCTTTTTATCACATACCAATTCTCCTCAATGGTTTCTGCACATGTTGCTTCTAGGCTGAAATCTTTTTTTGGTGTGATTTACTTATTTATATAAGTTTCTCATAACATTTTCTGCATGGTATTTTTCCATTTCTTCAACTCTCCATTCCATAAATGCCCTCTTTTTCTTTCTGCATATTTTATTACTTCTCTTCCTTTCCTCGTTATAGTTTGCCACTGCACTTCTTGTTTTCGTTTCTAGCATTTTGGTTCTTGATTTTTTCGTTTTTGGATCGCTTCTTGCATTTGTCATCAAACCAAGAGTTCCGATATTTTTTCGCTTGCTTACCAATCGTCTCCGGTGCAGCCTCATGAATTATTGTCTCTATTGTATTCCATTTTTCTTCAACCGTGTTTTGGGTTTCATTTGGGGCTTCCTCTATATTCGGTAATTTCTTATCAATTTGCTTCTTTATATATCTCTCTCCATTCTTCTTGTTTGAATTTGTTAATATCCTATTTTTCATTTAAGTTTGCTCGTTTTTCATGTATTTTTGCTATTCTTTGCACGTAAGAGAAAGTGATCAAATGCACAATCTGATCCTCTCCAGCTTCTAACATCTATGAGACTAGTCGCATGATCAATTTGATTGATGGTGTTACCATCCGGAGATGTCCAGGTGCTCTTGTGAATGTTTTTATGTGGGAAGAACGTCCCTCCAATGATCATTCTTTGTTGTGTAACAAAATCCATCAGGCGTTTTCATTGCTGATATCATACAAGCTCTGTTTTCTGATCGTTGGGCGAAATACTTCCTCTGCCTATTTTTGCATTTAGATCTCCTATTATGATTCTTGTCATTTGTGCTGCATTCTTGGTATATACTCTCTAAGCTATCATAAAATTGGTCTTTCTCTTCCTCTTCTTTATCATTCGTTGGGGCATGGACGCATATTATAGAGGTGTTATAAAACTTACCCGTGATTCTTTGCTTTAAAATCTATTACTTGTGATTGGATGTGTGTTCTAACCAGAAATCCACAACCAAATTAATGTTTTCCCCTGTTCGACCCACTGTAGCGTATGTGTTTTTAATTTCAAAATATCTTTTCCTGGCCACCTTATCTCTTGAAGAGCAGTGATGTCCAGATTATATTGGGTGGCCTCATTACTAACATTGTTTAGGGCGCCTGGCCGGTATAAACTCAGTACATTCCAGGAACTTAAGGTCATATCCAGTTTTCGTTGCATTAGTAGTTTCCGTAAGATCCGTCTGGCTCCATTCCAAGGCTGTGTAACAGTTTATTTTACAGGAGAAGGGTTTTACTCCCTGGGGTAGTTAGCCCCATGCCCAACCCCCTTTTCGGAGGGCCATTTCCCCAGCCCTCGTTTGATCCCGATCCTATCATCCACCCGGGTTGTTTACTGGATCTCTGGTAGGGTTACTCGGGTTGACAGGGTTCACTACGTGAAGGTGAGAGTCGGGATTGAGTAGGAGAGGCTTTGCGGCATAATCAGGATTCTATGCCGTATAGCTTTCCTATTTAGACACTTATTTTTCCCACTTTTTTTTTAATTTGTATTGTCTCTAGGTCTTCTGTAAAACTGCCAATCCATATCTTAGGTGGTCTTCCCCTTCTTCTAGGTATATTATATTTGATATCTAATCTGTTACACGTACTGCTTTCTCATTTCTTATCCTTCGCACATGTCCAAGCCATTGCAATCTTCTGGATTCAATACTTCCGACTGTATTTTGCCTACTCAGTATGTTGTTTATTTTCGAAGTACTCTTATAATTTTTTTTATATATTGTAATTACTCTTAGAGAATTGGGAGTAAGTTTCTCTGCAACTTTAGTTCTAAATGAATATTCTGGATGCCCCTTTAATATACGTTTTACCAATTTATGCGATTCTAACCTCACTTTTTCATGTAATTTTTCAATTACATTTAAATATTGAAAGCAGATATTTCTGCAGCTGTAGATATAAAGTAAACATTCAACTGCCTCTTTGATATACATTTTATCAATTATAAATTGGCGTACAGATTTACTTTTAATGTAAAATTCATTTTAAATTAAGCTCAGGATAACGTAACCTTATTTTTTAAGTTTGTTAGTTTTGTTATTTACAATTTAAGACAAAACTTATATAATTATGATTCGGAAGCCCCGATTTAAATATTTTAATTCGATTTTAACATAAATTCATGCCTAGTTGTATAGTACTGCCAGTTATGTTAAAACCGTGCCTTCGTCTTATCAGAATACAATTTACATTTAGTTGATTAGCACTTTTATAAATGACAATACAAAAAAAAAGGGTTCAATTTTTAGAGAATATTTAAGATTTATGCATAATTCTAACATTCACAATCATTACAGTGTGTTTATGTATGTGTGGTAGGTTGAAAAATTTGGAATTAGCGAACCTTCAATTTGCTTATCAATGGAGCAAAGATTATTTTAACAGGTGACAAGAACTACCTTACATGAATAGGTCAATTAATTGATTCAGTATCTTCATATTGTTTAGTCTTCTGGGAAAATATGTGAATTGTTCGTCAAATAGCACATAAATTAGTTTGGTTGTAAATTGTAAGTTATTAATCAATGATTTTGTCAAATTAGATGACTTACTGAGTTAGTATTTCGTTCTGCTTATTCAAATTTAGTACAGCATAGCAAGAGAATTGTAGAACAACCATTTTTGTTTTCAACACACTTCCACGAATTCATTGGTATGTAACTGCTAAAGTGTATACTATACGATTGATTGGTTGGTTAACAGGCTTTAAATTTGGTTATACCATAGCAGGTGAATAATAGATACACCATAGGGCATAGAAGAACAAACATTTTTGTTTTCAACACATACTTCCGCAGATTCATTCGCATGTACATAACTACTGAAGTGTGTATTATACAGGGTGGGCCAATGAAACGAAACAGACCCGATTTTTCATATTTATTGTCATTTTGTAGAAAAATCGCTCGGACCTGTCCATTTTTGTTTTGAGGAGGAAACTTTTTTGCTTTTATTTTCAACCTTATCACTTCAACCTCCTAGAGGTGGTGAGCTTCACCCCTAAAATTTTAAATGGGAAAGGGGGTTGAGTGATATATCATTTTAAAGGCCATTAAATTCTGTTCTTAACGCTTCCTAGTATTTCAAATACGGATAAGTAAAAAAATAATCGAAAAATATACTTATCTATCTTTGTCTGTTTTCTGTCAAAGAAGTATTTGTATTGTTATGACTCATATATAGCAATAATTTCGTTATTTTGCTAACAGATTTGTTCTAGGAAAAACGATTTTTTCTCGCATTTGTCCTCTATGATTCTTGACATTCTGTAATTATTTTCCTTAATTCAAGGATATACAGAGTATTTTTTAAATATTCTATGTATTGTATTCTATAAGGCATATTAATTGGAAGTATTACTTTGTGAAAATACTGGCACTTTGTAAAGTAGGGAAAATGTCCTCCCAACAGTTGTTTTTATCTCATACAGGGTGTGACCATTGAAATTTTTTAATATTTTTAGTCCATTAATTTTTTTTTTGCTTTTTGTCCAAGAAGGAATATTTGTATTATACTGATTCATGGCAACAGTTTCCCCACTTTTTTAACAGTTCCGTTCTAGGAAAATCGTTTTTACCTTACATCTGTCCTCTGTGATTACTGAAACGCTGAGAATATTTCCCTTAATTGAAAGATAAACAGATTTTTACGGAGTATTTTTTTTAAATATTCTGTGTATTGTATTCTGTAACGTATATTAATTCGAAGTATTATTTTGTTAAAATGCTTGGCACTTTGTAAAGTGGGGAAAATGTCCCGCACAGTTGTTTTTATCTCTTACAGGGTGTTGAAATTTTTTAATACTTTTAGTCCATTAATTTTTTTTGCTTTTTGTCCAAGAAGAAATATTTGTATCATACTGATTCATGGCAACAATTTCCCTACTTTGTTAACAGATCTGTTCTAGGAAAATCGTTTTTACCTTACATCTGTCTTCTGTGATTACTGAAATGCTGGGAATATTTCCCTTAATTGAAGGATAAACAGATTTTTTCAGAGTATTTTTTTAAATATTCTGTGTATTGTATTCTATAACGTATATTAATTCGAAGTATTACTTTGTGAAAATGCTTGGCACTTTGTAAAGTAGGGAAAATGTCCCCCACAGTTGTTTATATCTCATACAGGGTGTGACTATTGAAAGTTTTTATATTTTTAGTCCATTAATGTTTTTGCTTTCTGCCCGAGAAGAAATATTTGTATTATACTGATTCATGGCAACAATTTCCTTACTTTGTTAACAGATCTGTTCTAGGAAATTCGTTTTTACCTTACATCTGTCCTCTGTGATTCTTGAAATGCTGAGAATATTTCCCTTAATTGAAGGATAAACAGATTGTGAAAATATTTTCCTTATTTGAAGGATAAATAGATTTTATACAAAAATTTTTTTTTTAAATATTCTGTGAAGTATATTAATAGGAAGTATTACTTTGTACTTTGTAAAGTAGGGAAAATAACCTCAGAGTTGTTTTTTTAGTTTTTTTAGTTAGTATTTTTAGTTAATAATTTTTTTTTCTGCTTTTTTTGCCAAAGAAGAAATATTTGATTATTATGATTCGTTGCAATAATTTCCTCACTTTGTCAACAAATCAGTTTCAGGAAAAACGTTTTTATCTCACGTTTGTCCTCGATGATTCTTGAAATTCTTCAAATATTTTCCTTAATTCACAGGTAAACATACATTTTACACAGAGTTTTTTTTTTGTAATATTCCGTATATCGTATTGTGAAATGTTACTTTTTAAAAATACTTTAATATTTTCAACTGCCACATTAATTAACCTGTAATGATACGAAAAAGGGAGATAGCTTGTAATTTGTAAATAAGTAAGAATTTGTTTTTTGAATATTAATATCACGCAGTATCAGACGGAGCAGATAACTCTAAGATAAACAAAACTCCAAATAACCTAAGAAAAGTGCTGAATCTTACTCAGTTTATTGGGTTTACGAGAGTAGCAATTAGTGGTAGTTTAATCCTTAAAAATTTTACTGTGATGAAAAATGTGCTAAACAGCTTTTCTTCAAGTTTCAGTGGTATGAAATCTTTGAAAAAAAATATTTCTTTGTAGGTATTTTAAATGCAGTAGATTTATTAATTGGAGTAAGATTACATTTTCATTAGTTGTTAAATGTTGCTGCTAATCAGGTTAATATTATTTTATTAATTAAATATTTAAGGACTAATACGATGTTACCATATATATTTGAAGGTTTCATATACTGAGGAAGCTGCATGGATTTAATAAAAAAATAAATCCTGAATCATTAAAAATAAAATTCATATCTTCATGAAAAATTAAACCTGAAAAGAAATTAAACTTAATATAAAAAAATTTTATACAGTTTCAATTTCCCTTATTATTTATGTTATTAATATATGAAGGAGACCACCTTGACACACATGTTAGTAATTAAAATAAATAAATGGATTGCAATTATGTATTAAGAGTTTTCCCTTTGTAAAATGGAATATTGTACTAAGATTGCTAAATTATTTGTAGTTATCAAAAGAGCTCTTAATAAGTCAAAATTACCTAAAATGAGGGTTCTTCCGATTATTCTACCCTTAATGAGCATCAGATGTGGACTACACTCTTTGCCGTTGCTTGTGGCTATCTTCATTTTCCCTACCGTTTTGACCGTGTCTTTCTCTGTTTCTTCTAATCTGTGTATCCAGTTTTTCTTCGGTCGCCCAACTCTTCTTTTTTCTATTCTTCTTGCTTGTATTACCTTCTTAGCAAGGTCTTTCTTTACTCATTCTCTTTATGTATTCAAACCACTTCTGTTGCTTTGTTTCCAACTGTTTATTAATTGGTTTCTGGTGTAGTTCTTCTCTTATTTGTTCATTTGTGGTTCTATCTAATTTTGTTTTTCTGTTATTCTACTTAGGTAATTTCTGCTGCTATTATTTTTTCTTTTCCTTGTCTTTGGCCAGCTTTCAGTAGCATATGGTATTGTTAGAAGTTCTATAAACGTGTGTTTTTGTTTCCTTTCTTAATTCTTTTTTTTTTTCGTAATGTATAGTTTGTATTGTTCCCTTTTTAATGCGGTTTATTGTTTCTGAATTTATTCTTCTGAAGGGTACTTGCTATATTATATTTCCTTTACATGTTTCGTTTCGTGTTTCAATTCCTTCTTTCCATTTGTTGCTCGTCTTTATTTTCGTTTTGTTTATACATATTTATCTCCATTTTAAGGTTTTCGGATTACCCCGTCCCAGTATTCAGCAGTTTTTGGGCCTTTTTTGCGTAACTGCTATTAAAACTATATCATTTACGTATGGAAGGTTGCCTATTTTCACGGGAGTTTAGATTTCTACATCCCACTGTACGTTTTGGCGTTTTTTCTTTAATGTTTTTTAACAATCTGTCCATCACTATAATAAACGGTAATTGACTTAAACTCTCCTCTTTTGCATTTCAAATAATCTTGATCTCTCTCCATATACTTGTACCGCGCTTGATATACATTTTTTATTACTTTTATTAATTTTCTTCTAAACAATTCTATAGTGTTTGCTGTCTATGTTGTTAAAGACTTCTCTGAAGTCTATGAAAATTGGATTTAGTAGTTTATCTGTTTCCATTGCTCTTTCTATTCGGTTTCTTAGTATGCTGATATTATTGTTTGTTTGTCTCCATAGTCAGAAAGCTCCATGCTAATCTTCCATTTATGTTCTTAGTTTTTTCTCTATTGTTTTTTCATACAGTTTGATGCATGTGGGTCTACTCTAATTGTCAGAGTATATTGCGAATATAAGGTTTTTCTGCCAGTCTCTTGGTATCTGTTCTTCTTCTCATGCTTTCCCGCATATCTTCCTCCCCATTTTATCATTTCTGCTTCCACATTATTTTCTCTAGGTGATTTTCCTGTTTTAAATCCGTTTACTGCTTCATAAACTTCTTCATTTATTTTTCCTAATTGGATTGTTTTCTTCTCCTGGTTTTTCTTCATACCTTATATCTTCTTTTTCTGTTTTCGTTTGTTCCTCTTTTGTATCCATGCTTCTAATGTCTCTTCTATGTTTGTCATTAATTGGCCATGTGTGTTTATTTTTCTAGTTTTTCCTCCTATTCTTTTAATTGTATTCCAAAATTTTCTGTTTAATTGCTCATTTACCATCCATTTCTATTGTAAATTTTTCCAGCTTTACAGTCTGGTACTTTTTTGACTGCGTTCGTTTTTTTTTTTTTTTTTTTTTGTGTGGTCGTCTTTATCTTGTTAATTTTTCGTTTTGTAATATTTTTTCCATTACGCTTTTTTAACTTCTCCTTCTGGCTTCAAACGTGTACCAATTCTCTGGTTCTTGGAGGAAAAATGTATTTCCAATAAGGTAATTAATTTGGTAGAATACAATCATTTCTTTTCCATTGCTATTTAGTTTTTTTTCGCCATTTTTTCCATCTGGTCATGTTCTACCGATGGGTCTTTTCCTATTCTGATGTTTCAGTCTTCCGCGATTTAATATTTTTTCATTTCTTCCTTGCTTCAAACGTGTATCAATTCTCTGGTTAAGGTTATTAATTTGGCAGTATTCAATCATTTCTGCCATCTTTTCCATCTGGTCATGTTCTCTCCATGGGTCTTTTCCTATTCTGATGTTCCAGTCTCCCGTGCTTAATATTGTTTAATTTCTCCCTCTTGCTTCAAACGTGTACCAATTCTCTGGTTCCTGGTGGAAACATGTATTTCCAATAAGGTTATTACGTTGACAGTATTCAATCATTTCTTTTCCATTGTATTTAGCATTTTTCGCCATCTTTTCCATCTGGTCATGTTCTCTCCATGGGTCTTTTCCTATTCTGATGTTCCAGTCTCCCGTGGTTAATATTTTTTCATTTCTTCCTTGCTTCAAACGTGTATCAGTTCTCTGGTTAAGGTTATTAATTTGGCAGTATTCAATCATTTCTGCCATCTTTTCCATCTGGTCATGTTCCCCCATGGGTCTTTTCCTATTCTGATGTTCCAGTCTCCCGTGCTTAATATTGTTTAATTTCTCCCTCCTGCTTCAAACGTGTACCAATTCTCTGGTTCCTGGTAGAAACATGTATTTCCAATAAGGTTATTACGTTGACAGTATTCAATAATTTCTTTTCCATTGTATTTAGCATTTTTCGCCATCTTTTCCATCTGGTCATGTTCTCTCCATGGGTCTTTTCCTATTCTGATGTTTCAGTCTCCCGTGGTTATATTTTTTCATTTATTCCTTGCTTCAAACGTGTACCAATTTTCTGGTTCTTGGTGGAAAAATGTATTTCCAATTAAGGTTATTAATTTGGCAGTATTCAATCATTTCTTTTTCATTGTATTTAGCATTTCTGCCAACTTTTCCATCTGGTCATGTTCTTCCCATGGGTCTTTTCCTATTCTAATGTTCTCTCATCATCAATGTTTTTTCATTTCCTTCTCTTAGTAAATCATGTAAATGTTGCAGACTTTCATACAAAATTTTAACTTCTTCAATCCCAGTTCCTTCTACTGCTACATAGATTTGTATAATATTTAATTATTTTTGAGTGTATTTTGTTTGTTTTAGTTGTTCTTTGGATAGTACTATTGGTTGAAAGTATTAATTGTATAATTTCTATACGATGCACATTTTTTAGCATGGATGATTATTTTCTACAAATTCAATTATCCAATTATTTCTGGAAAAAATCATATGTTACGCGAAAAATCAAGTGAGGGCGTTGCAAAACAATAATCAGATTATTCTAATACCAATTTCAAATTTAAAATCTTAATTGCAATCGAGACATTTACCAAGAGTAAAGTAGTAGTAGTGATTAATCAATTGTAAACAATCTTATTTACTAGTAGTAATTAATAATTCAATAATCACGTTCTCAGTGTGCAAGTTACATTATTCTGATCAACCTACTCTTTTTTTCCGAAATATACTTAAAGATTAGACAAGCAGCACTAAATTCCAGAGAGTCAATGTAATGTTTGATTTATTTCAGTTGGAGAAAATCCTGTAGTGTTTTATGGAATAACAATAACAAAAGGATGTTCTTGAATAAAACAGCTTTAGATCTCTCAAGCAAACTTTTAATTCATTTTTCTCAGTTGCTATTCAGGAAGATCCTTTTGTTGGGGTAATATTTAGTTTTCCACACGATTGCTGTTGATGAAACCTTTTCTATATTAAAAGAATTCTATTCTTATTTCAGAAATTGTAAATATATGCATAACTACTTAAAAAACATTATTTTTTATGGTTTTTTTTTTAGTAGGAAGGATTAAATGTTGTAGAAGTAGTGGTATCTGCCTTTTAGCTATTTTTATTTAACTACAGTATATTTTAGTACAAGTAGGCTGTTACACATGCAAGCTTAATGTTATTCGCTGCTTACATACAATATTGTAAAAGTGGGAAGCATAATTGCAAATTTTGCCAAACAACTGTTGCTAATCGGTTGAATGAACCAACAGTCAGTTCCATGCTTCAGCGGGTAAATTATATTTCAATTAAGAGCATTTCTGTATTTGTACATACAAATATATGCAAAATGAATAATTCTGGAGGTTTCCTCGTCCAAGCAAGAATTTAATTTGTAAATAAGTTAAACTCTTATGATTCTATCAAATGAAATAATTTTAAGCTTTGTAGGTGGAATGGACTATCTGTTGTGTTTAGCTTGTTGTAAGAACTAATGATGATTGGCTCATTTTATAGCAACTGACACTGCAGTCCCTACACGGTTTGCAACCAGGTCAACAAGGCCACCTCCTTCTGAAGACTGAAAATGGCCAGTATCAGCTACTGAGGGTAGGCCCTGCTCCGGCTGTGACAGCAGGTCTAACCTCGAACTCGGCTCCTGGCGCCACTGCTCCTCTCACATTTCGCATGCAAACTGTCCCTGCAGTAAGTAGGCTGAACATTCAGTTCGCTGGTCCGCCTCTCACGCAGCAAAAGACCATAGACCAACAGGTGAACACACGTATACAAACAAAGTAGATTGGCAGACAATGTAGATTTGAAATTAGTTCTT
Source organism: Limonius californicus (assembly GCA_014611495.1). NCBI lineage: Eukaryota > Metazoa > Arthropoda > Insecta > Coleoptera > Elateridae > Limonius > Limonius californicus. The sequence goes on along the minus strand of JABXWE010016542.1, from coordinate 3,723 downwards.
TCCAATGAATTGAAGATTTTCTTTTCCTTTCTTTCAGTAACTTTTCTTTTATAGTTTGATTAACTTCAGACTGAAGTGTTTTGTCTGGCTTTTAAAGGAGTGTCCAGGAAAGAGAACATATTTTGTATGCTAGGAAAACCATTTGTTCTCATAATTTGTTTGAACTTCTACACTTGCAGAGACATCTAAGTAATATTTTGGTTTCTCATGCGTAAGTGAAACTTGCTGTTTCATATATTATTGTTAAGATGTCAATACCAAAAAAAATCAATACTTTACAGTGATTTATTTCTAGATTCTTGTTCAATGGTAGTTGGTGTCAAGAAACAGAAGGAATAATAGGAGATAACTGAAGACACTCTATTTTATAAATAAATTTAATAAGATTTCAAAATAAATAGTGAAAAGTCTCTAAACTTCATTTGTTGAGCATTGAGCTAGAACGTAAACAAACGCTTGACATGTGCGTTGATTTACCGGATGTGTATTTACGTAATATTCCTTGCGTTTCGAAATTAACGTTCGCGTCGTCGGAAGATTACACGTTTCTGGAACAACTTGCTCCATTTTAGGAAAATAAGCACCAAGCACTGTACAAACGCGCCGAAAACACACAAGCACACAAACTTAACCCGGCAAAGTAAACGTTTTGAGCGTCAATTACTCCTTAAGTAATGAGGCATTAGCGTTATCTAGCGTAGACCAATCATAGCGCGCGCTCGGGTGAGTGAAGCACGTGCGTTTGTTTACGTTCTAGCTCAATGCTCAACAAACGAAGTAGAACAAAATATTTTTCATCATATACTGTAACTTTAATATTTAAGCAAGAGATAGTTTGAAAATTAACATTAATGTATATGTTAATATAGAGCAAATCTGTCCTCTATATAATGAGATTACAACGGTTAACGTTACTAATTATTGCATTTTATTACTTTAATCTCAGTGAAAAAATTTAGTAACTGTTTTTTGAATCAGAATGCGTAGTTCTTTTGTTAATTACTGCCACTACATTGTCAAACGTAGTAGATTTGTTGGTATTTGGTTTGCAGTTATCACAGTGGAATGGTATAACGGTGTTACTTTTAGTTGTAAGCCTTCCTATCATCAGAGTTTGATTTACTGTATTTTGTCAGAAATGGTCTTTTCCATTTAACTGTGCCGTAGTTAATTATTTGGGTGTGCTTACTGTGTTAAAATTGCTTTGGAAAATACTGGTGTTGGTTAATATGGGTCATATACTTTGCAGCCATCAGATTTTTTTTTAATATACTGTGACTGTTTCAGTTGTCTTAACATTTGTACTTGCAAAAGCCTTAATTTACTTGGGGCATTTTACATATAATTTTTCATGGTGTGCTGTTGGAATTTGCAAGAATTAATGGTAATTTTTCTGAGTTTAGTAAGTACTTTGCAATCGAAGTAATGGTTAATTTAATATACATTTAACAACCAAACAATTAAAAATTTTTATAAATAATTGTCACCGTATGGTGGAAAAACTTACTCACTTGCAATGCATTTTTACTTTGATTTTGTAATGGTATAGTTTTCAAAATGTTACAATTACAATTGTATGTTTTGTTTTTGAAAAAATGTATATAAAACTTCCTATATTCGAGCAAATGCAAATAAGTATCCACTAAATTTAGTAAAGTACAGCCTAATACAGCTTCGGGTGCTTACAAGAGGTGGTGGTTTAATTTTTTTTGTTTTTGCAATGCGGTGATTGTTATTGTATTTTCATCAGCAGGGATCCGTCGCTACTGCAGCAACCACCCCAACTGCAGTTGCAGGGGCCACAATCTCAACCACAGCACCTACAGTCCAAACCACAACATCTGTTCAGGTAACATGCAATTTTAAATTCTTTCCTGCCTTAGTCCTCGTACAGGATTTGCAAAATTTGAGGTTAGGTAATTACATCTACAATAATATTATATGTAGGAAAACATGTATGTTTCAGTGATATGAATTACTACATATTATAGACATCGTAGATAATTTATATGTTTAAAAAATTACCAGACATGGTAAAACCTGTAAAACAAAATATTTTAAATATTAGGCGTGTTACTAGGGGCATATTTTAGTAATGTTTAAAGTGAATGATGGTATATTTTAATCTATGTATAATTAGCACAAAATACAATTAAACTATCTACAGTTTGGGATCTGATGAAAAAAGTATACCAAACTAAGTAACGTAACCTACAATGCTGTGCTCATTAAAAGGATTTAAATTAAAATTAGTCAAGAGTATGTTCAAGATGAAGAATAGTAGCATATGCTGGCATATATTTTATATTTTAATTTCTGTTATATCTAAGGCCTGTATGATACGAAACAGAATTTTGTACAAAATTCTGTGTGCGAGAATGCGCAAATAGGTGCAAATTACGGAGACATCTGTGAGAAAACTGTTAAAATAGTCATTTGACAGTCGGTAATGTAGAATTCTATGAAGGTTTCATAATAGTAGCTTGATTCATAAGTTCGTAGCGCTTTTATTTATTTATTTTACATGAACGCACGACAAAGCAAACAAGCTGCAACAATAAAGACCGCGAGCGAGATAACAGAAACACGGTGCTCTAAATACATGATAAAAGATTTACCTCTCTGCCCTGTGTGATCGTTGAGAAACACCAAAAATTGCTTGTTTGCGCGCCGGTGCGACGCCGATATGAATAAAATTTTGTTTAGAACATGAATCTACAGAATTTTGTACAAAATACTGTGCCATGTCATGCAGGCCTAGGACTAAAATGGTTTGGTTTATCATATACGACAGATATTCACACTGGAAACAATTTAGTTGTAAAGGAGTTTGTATTTATTTGAACATTTTTTGTACATATTATGAATTCTGAATCAACCTTCATAAATATGCACATGTTGTGTTCATATTTTATCATATTTGATGCATATTTACATATTTTTAGTTTGAAAATGTATATATGGGCTGTATATACATCTAATAACTAGGTATAAAGGACCTTATGTTTTCATTTAATCTTTCGATTGTATATTCAGAACTACGAATCCGTCTTCATAAATCTGCATGTGTAGTGTGTATGTTTACGTATTTGTAGTCATAAAATTTGTTGTTGTTTTCTATATATTTTGATAACATATCGTGAAGATCAAGATCAAAATATAAAATAAGCTTCACAAGTATGTATGAGCATTGCGCATATTTTATCATATTTCATGCATATTTACATATTTTAATCCGGAATTGTTTAATACATTTAATGTTTATACATTAAAGTACAAGTATGAAAGAAGTTTATGTTTTTATTATAAATTGTGAATCAAGGGATAAAATAGCCTTTTAAAATGTGTATATGCACTCTGCATATTTACATATTTAGAGGACAAAACAGTGTATCTATGGACTGCATATATCAAACATTAGTTACAAAAAGATTCTTTCTCTACGACTATAATATAATGTATTCGTTACATATACCTTTTCAGTTGAAGAATGATAGATATTCTCCATTGCCGTTGGATTCTGTAAAAAACGGTAGGATAATGAATCAGAATCCAATGGGCGTGGCATGTTAGCGCTTGGATCTCCCACTTGTTTTTGAAGTAACTGTCAAAAACAGTTTTAAATTTTCGTATTCGTAAAAACAGTAAGAACTAGGTATGAATAATTCAGACAGCGAAAACGCTGAGATGTGTTTGCCACCAGAAATAACGGAAACGGCGAAA
>JABXWE010016541.1:0-24463 GCA_014611495.1 Limonius californicus | reverse complement strand
TCAAGGACCCGGAGTGGCGGAGGTCTAAATGCCAACTGCATCAAAATGCAATTGGGACCTCACTTCTCCCAAACGATATTGCACAACCTGGCGAAATCATATGCAAGAAGTTCGAGAAGGAATTTTGTTTTTGACGCTCGGAATTCCCAGAAGCGTTCAAGGTTTAGCGGATGAAATCAAAGCTTGCGATTTCACACAAAGAAACCATTGATCACATCTAGAGCCTCGAAAGACCAAACAAAATACCGAAATGGTAACTCAAAATAAGCCTTTTATTAGAACAGCGATATTAATTACTACGAAGCGGCAAAACAATTACGGCACTACCAAAGTGTGCGGCAAATTTAAAAATCACATAACAGTTTCTGGTAAAATTGAAATTCGTATATAATACACACCCACAACTTTTCTAAATTTTATTTTAATATTATTGATTAATAATAAAAATCATGATTTGTTCCCCGATTGTCATGAAATTCTGCATATTTTATTACTGTAGAGATTTTCTGCTGCAGCTCTCTATTACCCAAAAGGGCAAGGTCAGCGGCGGCCACGGAGTGCAGACGTGCGACATGCATATTGCAAGATGTCTCACAGCAGTACACTTGCACAATATTAAAAATGACAATTTTTTTACGGGAGTATAATACGCACCCCTTTTTTGTGCGGGCTAAAATGAGAACAAATTGTGCGTATTCTACTCGAGATTTTACGGTAATTTGAAATATAAAGTTCTTTTGCCTGAAATTAATGACCATAACTTTGTTTGCTCCAAGACTAAAAAGCAGTCGTTGGACAAAAAACTAGGGAACAGGCAGAGAGTTCACTTTTTACCATCAACAACTAATACACATTATATATTTTTAGATTTGGCTGACCAAATCTTTAAACAAGTCCATGAATCATTGGGAGCTGGCTTAAACTTCAGAAAAAACATGTTTAATAATTTTCCGCCATTTGGTTCAGGTAAGTAATTACTATTATTTACAAACAATATATGTAAGAAATTAAGTTGAAATTTAACCAGCCTACATAAACACAAGTTAAAAAAATACTAACATATATTTTTCTTTTAATCGTAACAAAAAACAGTAACGACTTTGTTGCCCATAAATTGCGATAGAACTGTATGAACAACACAAAACAGAATAATAAATATATTTTATCGGCATTTCTATGAAAAACATAGCAGCGAGCCACTGCTTTAGACAATAGTGACTGTTTATTTTCAATTGAATTATTACTTGAATTTGATAAGTAATATATAATTTTGTAGGTGGTTAATTTTGATATTGTATCTATAGCCTTGAATCTTGTGATTATTAATTTTACATATTCACATTCATGCACAATTATGCAGGATATAAATTTGAAAACGTACAATGTGTTATCTCTAGACTTATTAAAAAATTCTAGAAACCGTTTCTACATGGAGAGAGAATCATCATGACTAAGGAAACCTTCCTCATTCACTCAATCAGGCTGTAGCCACCCCAACAAAAAAATTTCAAATGGTAACACCAACTTTGTGATACGTCAATGAAAAGCCTTTACAAAATGCTATTCAATAGTAGCAAACATGTTTTCTCGGTTCGTTTCAGAAAAATAGAATGGCACCCAAGATCTCCATATTTTTATCCTACTGGACTTCTTTTTATAGGGTCATTCGGAAGCTGTTGTCTACAAAATTCAGCTTCCGTATATCTCACAACTGCGACAAGGAATAGTTAAGGAGTTCCGAGCTATTCTGTAACAAACCTTCCAAAATGTTCGGAGAGAATTTTTGAGTAGATTTTACTATTGCCTAGAGCAGGGGTTCTTAAACTCTGAGTTAGAGGACCCCTTTCAAAAACCATACATTTTTCCGGACCCCTTGTCAATAACTGCTTACTTTTGCTTTGTACAAAGTGAAAAAGAATATAGCATTGTTTTTTAACAATCTTATTAATTTACACTATACTAATTATTACAATCCCAAGTTTAATTTACAATGTTTATTGACGACAGGGATTTTGTTCAATTTATGGCGCTTATATTACATATGACTGGAATAAAACATTAATTGGGATTGCATAGCATTCGTATTACTGTTTTTCATATTGAAATTAACTCATAAATGTAATTTGTGTCAGAATCATTTGCGGACCACTAAACATAGCATCGCGGATCCCAGTTTAAGAAGTCCGGGCCTAACGAGTAATGGAAATTATTTTGGACATTTCCACAAATATTTTAAAATTTAAATTACAATAATTACTTCAGAAAATGTTAGCTACTATTGAATAGCATTTTGTAAGAGCTCTTTAATGACGTTTCGCAAAGTGAGCATTTCCATTTTAAATTTTTTTGTTGGAGGGTCTAGAGCCTAAGGGGTTGACTGGGGAAGTTTACCTTATGAGTCATGATGATTCTCCCTCCATGTTGTAGAAGTGTTTTTTAGAAAAGTTCAATACCTATTTTTCCTTCCAGATATATAACACATTGTACGTTTTCAAAATGACACCCTGTATATAAATCAATAATCAGTAGTAACTACATGAATTTATCGTCTTTAAACAGATTTAGGACAACAAATATTTCAAAACGTGCACGACTCCCTAAGAGGCACAGCAAACTTAGGCAACCAAATTGCTGAAAGTGTTCACCAACAACTAGCACCGTTGCAGAATTTAGGTGTGAGAATCCACGAACAAGTAAATAAATCTCTAATGCCTGTACGTGCAATGAGCATGAAGAATGACATGAAGAATGGTGTTGGTGGTACAACAGTAGCTATATATTCTGGAGACCGACGTAAGTTTTTTATTTATTTATATAAATTAAAACTGAAACATGTTTAAATAGACGAGAGGTGTTCAGTTGCTAAGGTACCTTTACATTGCTTAGATTAAGTTTAAAATTGTAGACGATTGAAATGCACATCGGTACTATCAATGTAGTCAGTAACACTGAATTAGCTTCAGAATTACGCACGCACTTACACCCACAATATGTCACCTATAATCGAAAAATACTCAAACTTAGAATTACGTGCGGTCAGTAGATTTTTGCATACAAATAATAATAGCAATTCATCAAAAATTATGTCCGATTTATGAAGAAGGCTTTTTGAGTCGAAAACAAGTCAACGCTTAGTTGAGCAATAAGTTTGGCCAGATAATAGTAGTAGTAGCAAACAAACAACAAGCAAAGAGAGAGAGCAAAGAGTGCCGCTCAAATGTACGACTGCAAAGGTTTACGAAAAAAAAACCTCGACTACAACAACGGATGAAAATCAATTGAATTATTAGCATTCCAAGAAGCTCTGTCCATGAGATCGTACTTACATTAGACTAGCGAAACATTTCCGCGAGACGGGTGCAAGAAACGTTGGCCAAACAACACAAAATGCAAAGAATGGAAGCGACAATGGAACTTTTAACACACTATTATGAGGAAGACGACCGTTTGGAGAGTTTAATAATAGGAGACAAAACGGCGGTATATTCCCAAATCAAAAAAATATATATATTGATGGCTTGCAAGCGAGCAGGTTCACCAACGCCGAAAAAATGCAAGGTTCAACAATAGTTTGCAAACAAGACTATGGCAACTGTATTGTGGAATGTGCTAGGCATATTGCTTGTCAATTGTCGCTCTAAAAGAAATATAACAAGCCATTCAACAGAAACGAATAGAGGGGCTGACGAAGGACGTCAATTTGTTATAGAACAACGCAAGACCACATACATACCTCGAATCAGCAGGCGGACTGAGTTCGGTCAGGCAATTGGGAAGTTCTCGGCCATCCGCTCTCTATAACCCATACCGAGATCCTACTAGTATTCATATCTTCAGGCAGCTAAAAAGTTCAAGAACAAGTAAACCAGTACTTGGAGTAGTTTACGAAAAGAATATATAAATGCTTGTGCATCGCTGGGATAAGTGCTTGAACATCAGGCACTATTATGTTGTAAAGTAGTTTACACTATATATTTTACTTGATGTAGGTATATTTCTATAAATATAGCAGCCTATTTTTAACTAACAAATGTACCTTAGTAACCGAACATTCTTTATTTTTAGGTTTCCAAACTATCTGTCTGATTTCAGACACCATATAAAAATATTTCGCGCATTCATATTTCAAAACTACTAACACCTAATATTGATTGCAGCAAGATCCTTCATAATTAAAGATGGTGTTCGACAATCCTGCAGGGGCACTATTAGCGGCCCCCAATGTTTTGGGTACTTGGAACCATTCGATATTATCACTAGGCAGGATTTCTGCTACGCTCCATCTTACGCAACTTCTGCCAACCGTGTTTGTCTGTCTGCTGGAAGTATTAATGTTCAAACATATAATGACCAAATGCAATGCGAATCAAGTGATGGCGCTCCTACACTATTTCTGACCCGATGGGAATACCGAAATCTGTGTGGAAACACACTGCCATGGAAAATCATGTACAAATATTACCCGAATCCCGGTGACCCAAGAGCTATTCGCATCCCAAATTCAAACCCATACCTCGGTTGCATAATGAGCACTGAACCAGGAGTGTGTCTATTTGAAGCGGACCAATCACCAAGTGGAACAGGTTTTTCGAGCTCGTCGGGATACAGATCCACTTTTAACAGCTTTCAATGAAACTAACAATTACTTATTGTACATGCATCAAAGTATTGTATATTTTGTAACTTCTAAATTATAATATTATTGTTATTTTTTTAAGACCGTAGAGACGCGTTATCCAATTCACATTAGTTTAACAGCAATCTCAATATTTTGAATGTACATAAGTATATGTTACTTTAACATACATACTGTTAATGAGATTGTAAATTACATTACCTTTGTGGTAAGCAATAAACATGGCAGTAGCAATTTTTTCAGTTCTTAGGTTATTTTCGCTTAAGCTTCTTACGTCTTTCTATTTTCTCTCATAGAATAATTTCTAAGGTCCTAGCGATAATCAATTAAGTGGAATCGTTATTGTTTGCACCGACAACTAGACGTCGAAGTCAGCGGCGCAGGAAATGCTGCACATGATTGTTTAAACAATAATTTTCTGAAAATTAAAACCAAATTTAATTTGATAGACAGGCTAAATTTGCCTTACATTCAAATAAGTTAAATAAATTTGTTTTGCACTATATAGTACATATTTTTAATAGTTTAAAAAAATATATTTATATCCACTACAATTATTTTGTCCAATGCATATTTTCCTACTTACACACACAAAAGTAAAGCGTAGCCACATATACACATTATAAATAGTTTACAAAAATCACGTAAATTAGAATAGAAGCAAACTAATAACAATCTTTTTTTATTTATTTTTATACTGCATATTTACAACTAGTCCAATGGATCAACATACAAATAAGCTGGCATACATGTCATGTGGGGAGTATCACCATGAGATGGTCTCCTATTACTAATCTAGTTAGTTAAATCACTGAACTTTGTTCGTTTTAAGCGTCTTGTTACATTTACTTTATTTAATAAGTCAGGATAACGTCTTTAATCCACAGGATCTTTATAATAACAATAATTAACTGTGAATTTCACAAATCAGCGGTGGTAGACAAGGCCGTTGATTTCTCATTTTACACTAACTATTGCCCTTAGAAAATATGCAAATATATTTTTATAATTTACCACTCTATGTTGCTTGTAACAAGTTAAATATTACTAAATTTTGAATACAACCAAATTTCTATTTGTATGGTGTCTTCAAACAAGGGAACAGCAAAAAGATAAATTAATTCAATTCGCCATGAAAGTCACCAAGTTTACCACATCTTATAATATCAGATTTTAATATATGCGGGTTTGTTGAAAGTATTAGGCACAAAACTGAACCTAATACCGTGGGACAATAGAAAACACCATTAAAATGGCAATACAGCATAGGTACAACAACCTCAAAAGTACAATGATGGACGTATATATTCCGATAAAAAATACATAAAAGAAAATTACTGTATTTTACCAAACAATTACTAAAATAATTTATGGTTTGTTGAGTCTTTGTGGCTCCACCCTCCTAAAAACTCCTTGTTGCATCTCGTGTATTATTTTTTCCCAATACCACTTTAACTTAAAGAGATTTGCTTTTAATGGCAGAACTCATAAATGTTACTAAGTCGATGCATAACGGAACCCCACAATAATAAGGTGATCATAAATGCAACCGTGCGCAGTAGGCATTCAGTGCTGCCAATTTGCGGGTAATTCCCCAAAATGAGGGTAATTTTTTTGGTGGGTATTTTCGGGTAATTTCAAGGTTCTCAAATAATCGCTTTTTGCTAAAAATTGTTCTTTCTACATTAGCTGCTAAAAGTCGCCGGAATTTTAAATTTCGCGGTAATTTAGGTTGGCAATACAAAATGGCCAGAAAGTTCCGTAACATCAAAGAGCATATAATTATATGCTCTATGGCAAATACTTTAATATATTAATACAGGAAACTTCGCCGAAAATCTCGTGACACTGACTGCAGCGCTCCGTGCGGCTTGATGGGCGACTAAGATTTGTATTTGACAGCTGTCGAAAACATTTGTCGCACATTTAAAGCAAATGCCATTTACTTTATTATAGCAAAAACCTTATTTAATTAATAATATTTGATAATTATGATATTTTACTGTAACTCTGTATGTTTAAATAAGTGGTTAAGTTTATAACATTTTGTAAGGTTAGGTATTTATTTAAACATGCAAGCACGGAAAAATCCATTTCCGGACGTGTAATGAACGATACTTTTTATTATACTTATCTAAAAACAACGCAAAAAAGGATAAAATAGTTATTTATGGAACAAGGCCGTGAACTAGGACTTTTTTCGCCCTCGAGCTACAAAGCGCACCTTAGGAAAAATCTAGCATTTCTGCCCCTTGGCCTATAATGTACTATTCATTGCCAATTTTTTTATTCTTTTTTTCCTATGAAGGTTTTTGAATTTCGCGGGTAATTTTCCGGGATTTTGGGGAATTTCGTTCTACAGGTGGGTAAAATCAGATTTGTGCATTGGCAGCCCTGCAGGCATTAGTAGTTGTTTGAGTTTCAAAGAGTAAGGACGTGTTCCATCGTACTCCGATAAAGTGTACCACTAGAAAAAAGCAAGCGTTAGCGGGTCATCGCCCGGCCTACTACGGAGATGCAGATGCAACGTAAACCTACATACCAGTGTTAGGTGTCGAGGATTACGATATCAGCGACCTCCGACGCCACTGATGCAATGGCAGACACGCAAGAAAAAAATTAAATTAAAATAGAAACCCCCCCAGACGAAATTACCTTATATAATGCTTGGCAAGAAGAGAAAAATGCAAGAATTGAATTGCAAGAAAAAGTTTTTCTATTACAGCAGCAACTAGCAGAAATTCAAGCAGCAATAAATAAAGGAGATGAACAAAAATGGGTTCCAAGTAGGTACATAGCTGGACCAAAAACCCCGACAAAAAGAAAAAGAATATTACATTGATGAAGAAGAACTCACCAGAGAAACGGAATGGGTGACAAAGGAAACCAAAAAGAACATAAAAAGAAAAATGACTACACCTCAGGATACGTCACCACAACAACAACAAGAACCCAAACAGCCAAAATCTAGTAGAAATATCGAAACCGCCGCCAATTGTTTTGGTCCAAATTAACAACTTTGATGCATTACAACGCAAACTAAAGACCGAAAAGTTTACTTTTCAAGCAGTTAAGACGAATAACGAGCAAGTAAAAATAAACATAGAGTTTGCAGAAGAATATAAACGACTAAAAAATTTACTAAATGAAAAGAAGCACTTTTGGCGAAATTTCGAAATAAACAAACAAGAAACATCAAAGTCGCGGCGAGTTGCTGCACCCGCCATGCGCTCCAGAAAACAGTAAAAGATTTAGAGGATATAAAATAACAGAAGCCGTTAATATTCTGCAGATTAAAGTTAAGAAACCCCTTCCGCTATTTATGCTAAGTTTCAGAAACGCCGAAGACATTAAAAAAATATACGAGAAGGGATTCTAGGCATGAAGATTGAAATAGAACATCTAAGAAAATCAAAACTAGTTTCTCAATGCAATAAATGCCTTTGGCATACCCAACGATTCCGCACCAGAGAATCAAGATGCGTGAAATGTGCCAGAAAACACAGAAATGAATGAAAACAGTAAACCAAAATGTGCCAACTGTGGCGAAGCCCAGCCAGCCAGCTACAGAGAATGCGAAGTAGCCAAAAGGATGCAAAAGATAAGAAACGAAACAACCAGAACTAACCAAAACAAACCAAAAGAAAGGAAGGCAGAAAATAAAACACTGTGTAGATGGGACCGAAAATCATTCCCAGCACTACCGAATACTAACGAAAAGGAGGAAATTTCACAGAAAACAGAAGCTTCGACAAACCAGCTACTACAAAGCCTAATGTCAAAACTTGAACAACAGGAAAACAAGTTCGAACAGCAAAAAAATTTTGTAATTAATCTCTGAGAGATTAATAAAACTTGAAGGAAATAGTAAAAAGCTACTGCTTCAAATAAACAATAACGGACTTCGGGGCCACGCCAGCAAAACGAACGCCAACCAAATTGAAAATTTCCAAAACAAAGTATACTGAGGAGTATCGTAGATGCACCCTAGTACGCTAGAAATAGTTATATGAACAGGTATCTAGGGATAAGAACCGAAGCAAAAAAAATTCCTTGCCCAGAAACACGAGACCAGGCTTCATGACTACAAAGACTCAAGAGGACCAAACCATTTGAGCTAGCGTAAAGAAACGTGAAAGTGTCAATGAAAAAGCAGAGCAAAAATGTAAAGCAACACACGAAAAAAGTGTTACAAAATAGAACTGCGAGGACACAGGTGGGTGAATTCTTAACATAACCATTTAGTTCATTTAAGTTAGATAAAAATTGCTGGTTAGTCTTTTCGAGTAGTTGTAATGTAACATCACAATAACAAAAATGTGCAGTAGGTCAGACAACGTGTGTTCTCTTTTATAGGGAAGCGCAGATAAGGAATGCGCTCTCTGGTGTCTACAATATTAACTAAATGCGTGACGTCAGCACAAGGACAGAAAGTGAGGCTATGTTATTTCGCGATATGTTCACACATGGATTGATTGGTTCTTGTTCTTATTTGTTTGTTGTTTGAACGTCGGCCGTTTATTTAATTATGAATACCAAAAAAAGTAGCAGTAACACTAATTGTTGTGCGTATAATTGTAACTCAGTGCGCCGCAAAAACGCCAACTTCAGTTTTCATTCTTTTCCCAATCCTGGCAAAGAGAAAGTAGAATTTCAAAATGTTTATGGGGATGTTGAAGTTATCCATAGGAGGAAAGCCTGGAACAGGGCTGTCGAACTGCAAGTGCCCCAAGGGCCGCTTTAAAAAAAATACGGTTTGGAGGGCTGCATTATAAAATACTTCGTATGCAACCTTATCAGTGAGTTTTAATAGGTATGGTATACAAAGAAAAAAACGCGTTTGTATAATTTCTTCTCCTTCTCTACGTATTTCCGTTAGCCCTACTACATCCCAGCTAATTTTTTCCAGTGCGTATTCCAATTCTTTTAACCTATCTTCTGATTTCAAGGTTCTAGTGTTCAGCGTACATAATTTTGTATTTACTTTTTTGGTTATTATTATTTTTTTGATTTATGTTGTTTATTTGGTTTGTATTATTATATTTTTGGTTCGTATTATTATTTAAAAATGGGGGGTATTGCTCTCTTTCCTCCTTGTTGACCAGGCTTCTAGGAGGAGCCTCTATAGTATTACATACTTAAAATTCTCTCTAACTAAATAAACATATAGAAAATAGTGAGGTTAGGAAAAAAATAATGCATGTGATCTTTTAAATATGCTCCATAAACACGTATTAAAAAAATTGTTATACTTATGTATTAATATTATTACACCAGGATTAACTATAATCACCTACGTTTATTCCTTTTCACACACACACACACAAAAAAAAAACGCAAAACCAAAGCACAACTGTAATTCGAACAAGTATCCAAACTGACCAAGTGTGAACTGTCAGATTTGGTTTTGTCCTTGTAATGACGTCACACACGTTGTTGCTTCCAGCGCCCCCATCGATAAAATTTTAAGCCTATTGGTACAGTATAAATTAAATTCCAAGTTAGCCAAACCAAAGAATATAGAGATCTATATCTATCCATATTCTTTGGCCAAACCTATAAACTTTCTGTTAAACGGGTTGCCTAACGTGAACCTTGAATATACAGTTTTGCTCATTCCTGTGTCAAAGTCCAATAATCGCATTATTAAAATGATTTGGAAATTTCTCTTTCTATTTTAAGTGATGTAGTGCCAAAATATGCACATTTGAAAAAATTTTAAATATACAGGGTGAATGGCTACAGTAGAGCAACTTCAAGGTAATACGTTTTAAATAGAACACCCTGCATATTTTTCCTGTTTTGAATTCAGCGAAAAAATATCTATTCAACGATCCCTTGGTTTTTTATTTTGGATGAGGCGTTGCTGAGTTTATTTAAAGTCTAAACAATTGTGAACATTTTGGTTGGCACAAGTTTTACCATATTAATTCTGTCGAGTCACTAGTGCGAAATGTGCTGGATCGCAGTCGTGCTGGAACCACGTAGAGAAATACAAATATTCTGCACCATACAGATGTTTATTAAAAAAATGCGGCCCAATCACAAAATCGACCACAATATTTCCCCAAACATTTACCATCCACTGTCGTTGTCCATCATCTTACAATTCTTGGGCTTCCTATTGCATAATGAAGTGTATTACGTTGGTTTGGACTGCTTTAGGTGAAGGTTGACTCGTCAGTGAACAATAGTTTTTAGAAAAAGTTAAGAACTGCTCTTTCTATTTCCAACCCTACTCACTTTGTGTCAAAAGCATGGCTACTGGATTAGATAGAAACAAAAACTTTAATAAGTCAACGGTTTGTAATGAAAAAGTAAAACTATGAAAACATCGATTTTAGGTAAAAGACCATTACTCACAAAAATTGTAGAGAATTAACGTGCAAAAAATATAATAATATACAGAGTGTTCCATTTCAAAAAATTAAGATAGTTCTCTTTGAAGTAAAGCAAATTTGCGCTGGTGTAAAGAACACCATGTATAAATGTGCGCATTTTGGCACTACATTACTTAAAACAAGCAAAATTTCCATATCATTTTAATAATGCTAATATGGTACTTTGACGCGCTAATAAGCAATCATGTGTACTGTACCAATTAAATAGAACACACGTTGATCAAGTCATAGCCTACTACAAAGAATTGAATTTTCGGAAGCCCGTTATAGCAAATATTAAAGAAAAACTTTTAAAAATGTATGGTCATTTCCTTTTGGTATTAGTTTTAATTCTAATTTGTATCTGTTTAGGTACTTGTTAATTAAATACTATTACTAGTCATTTAACCTATGTTAAATCATGAATACTATCTTATAAATTATTACAAAACTAACTGTGACTAAGCTAGTAAAAAGTAATTCATTCATTCATTCCTGCTATGCAAAACAGGACCCGAACTTTGCGCCAATCAACAAGTGGTGTACATCAAAGCACAAGGAAGGTCTAAAATGTAGTCCACTTTCGTTGTTTGTTGGTTGCTTATGTCATAGATTATATATTGGCTATCATTACAAATTATTTGGTTCCTTATATCTTCTTTAATTTAAATACTAAAATAACAACCCACTCTAATTTTTTTAGTATATGTTCTTTTTTCTAAATACGTAAAATACCTCTTTGGAAGTGGTTGACGCAACCTAACATTCATATAACATGGCAACCAAATTCACTTTAATTTAATAAAATTGGTCAATATTGAACTTATGACAATACTACATCGAACTGTCAATTTACTTAAATTTTATGTAAAATGTTTTCAAATATTCAGAAAACAGATTTGTTGCTTATTTTTGATGAATGCAACCGGCAATTTATATATAGTGAAACCTCCACTAAAGACCACCTCCAAAATAAAAACTTTTTTAAAAAGAACCGATTTTTGGTTCATAAGAAATCCTTATTTAAATCTCCCCTAAGGCGACCACCTCGATAACCAGACATGACCACTAATCTTTACGAACGTTTAGGGATTTTCTGATCCAATCTTCTTGTACCTCTTACATACCAGACACCCTTTGTCAATTTCTTAAAAATTGTGTTAGAAGTTTCCACCGATAGAAGATAAACACAGTGCTTATCCTCAAGATCGATATGCCAATGTTTACTACCTCCATCAAAGACCAGTAAACCAGTCTTATCATTTTGTAACACATTTTGTTAGCAATATGTTGTGTCTCTGAACAAAAAGACTTAACCGCGCACCTTTAGGGAAGATTGCGGCTTTTCCAATGTTTTATTACATCCAGCACGTCCAACCTCCTTTTATTAATTACTTAGAAATTTTTAGAAGATATCATAGCAACCGGTCCTGATTACTGCGGGGTTGAAAACTAATTCATTGAACTAGTTGGCATGGACGGGAAAAACATCCAAATTATTGATCAAGCTATTGAGGCTCTTGCAAGTAATTGGGAGGAAGAGCTTGTTGAGACATATGTAGCAACAAACGAATTGGTCAGCGAAGAAAATGGTTCGGAAACTGAAATGGAAGTAATGAAATTCCAACGGAGATTCTAGAACGCTTGATGGAGTAACAAAACTGTCATCAAACGTACGAATAGAAGGTTTTCATGAAAATTTAGATTTCGCACTGAGCAACATTTAAAAAGGAATTTAAAAAATTTCAAAAAATACCGTAACAAATTATTCCAATAAAATATAGTAAACTTTGTACTATTGATGTATATAAATTATGAATACTAAAAATGTCTTTTAATCTATTGTAAAAAATTAAAGATCTCTCTAGGGGGATCACCACAAGACCACTTTGAACCAGTCAACAAAGGTGATCTTATAGATGAAGGTTTCACTATATTAGGCGCTACGTAACTGGAAGACTACCGTTTGGAAATTTGTTTAGGCGTTTTCAAACGTCCTTATAAAACGAAAGTAAATTTGTTAATCTCCGAAGATGTAGGCCCAGAATGATAAAAACATGGAAAATTAACCAGCGCTGTTAGAGGCAATAAATGAGAATGTGGGTATTCGTATAACTTGAGTTAGAAGAATTCCCATAACAAATGTTATTGGTCTCTATCACGTTACTTTGGTCCACGAAAATGAAAATGAACCTCAGAGAATGTTAAAATTTTGTAATTTTTTCAAAATCAACTTCTTTGTGTACCGTTTGGTGATAAGGCCAAATACAAAAAAAAAGTGGCGTAATAAATAGACATAATTCGCACTATTACACCCAAGAAAATCCGCACTAGATACGTGTTACACATTTTCAAAGAACTTTTCTGTATATATTTGGCATAATATCGTAGGTAACCATATTATTGAACTAACTTTCTTCCATGAAAATTTAGCTAGACGACGCCGACGTTAGTTAAACTTCTTACAAAACATTTTACTCGGGTTTTGGAACATGGAACAATCTACGACAAAAACTTTGGTACTGACATGCTGGCTCTCCTACTCACTACAGTTTAATTGTTGAGAATTACTTAAATAATGTATTTGGAGAAAATTGAACTAGAAAGGGAGTTGTTATCCATGACCACCAAAACGTTGTGATATCACTTCACTAGACTTGTTTTCTTTTGAGTACAATTAGAAAAATAGTATAGGTCCCTACCGAATTCCCGTAGTAAACGAGCATAATTTGCAAATTAGAATAATCAAGGCGGGTGCATCAATTACACTTGACGCGCTTGTGCGAGTTCGAAGATCGTTTTTAAAATTTATTAGAAAATGCGTGTAAGTGGGCAATCTCGAACAATTACTTAGCTAAATAAAATTTTACTATTTGTTTTACTTGTTTTTCACTTCTTTAGTTTTTACTATCCTATGGTTGCACCAATGGGTGCTTTTCTTGTAAAACACTAAACTAATTAAATTGAGTAAAACTATTAATTACAACAGTACGAGATCATCTTAACAAAAAGGAACTACGAGGCGTTTCTATATTATAAAAAATTCAGTAGTCTCAGTTGTGATACATGTCGGGTAAAACACCCATTGATTGGCACCTTAAGAGGTTTTTTACCTTCGAAAGCTCAGCAGATCATCAGTATTAGTGGTAGAAAATTGATTTCTTTTTAATTGATACTCAGTGTCTTAGCAAGATAAATCTGTTCAAGTTTTTCTTCAACAAGTACCTGTGATAAGTGAAGAAAATAAAAAGAAATGCCTGCATTTGTGCCAGTCATTGGCAGTGTAGCCAATAATTGGCATAAGAATTGAACCACTGATTGGCAGTGTAGCCAATCATCGGCATAGGAGATTGAACCGTTGATTGGCATTATTGGCATTGGGCTTGCCTGTTTCATTGGCATCTCTAGCGTAAATTATGCCAAAAATGTAATACTGAGTTTCAATTTTGGAATTAACAATAAAACAATATCAAACATTTTTTATTAAAAAAAAGGCAATTGGGAACATTGAACTAAACTATAAACATAAGAAACAAATAATCTTATTATACATATGAAAATAAACATTTGAACAAATTCAATATGCTAGTTTTTGCATTATTGTTGAAAAACTATATAAATTCCCAAAATGTATTCAAGAACTGAGCAGGTACATACAAAACAGGTACTTGGAAGTGTGAGACCGCGGTGATCTAGTGCGAGAACGCATTGGCCACTCGAGGTCACAGTAAATGCAGTCGCTCCGTTGGGGCGATCGAATCCCGACTGGGGCGACCGCATTTGCTTAGTTAAGTTTAGGGTGCATGTTGCATGAATGTTTAGTATGTAAGGGACGCCCGCACCCCCCTGAAGTAATGCGAAAGCGGTTTCGGGAGGGAACGGTAGTATGAATGAGTGAGAAAAAAAAATACTTGGAAGTAAGGGGCCTCGGTTGAGTAGTGCGGATACGCATTGCCACTCGAGGTTATAGCGAAATGTGGTCGATCGGCTGGAGCGTTCGAATCCCGACCGGGGCGACCGCATTAGTTAAGTTTAGGGTGCATGTTGCATGAATGGTTAGTATTTAAGGGCGCCCACACCCCCTGAAGTAATGCGAAAGCGGTTCCGAGAGGGGGGTAGTTTTCATGAATGAGAGAAAAAAAAGAAGGTACTTGGAAGTAGAAATATAGAACAAAAATGTTTAAAACCATTTTTTGGCATGTGATACATTCAGAATTGTTTTCGAAAATTTTTTCTCCTTCAGACAAGTGATATGATACGTTCTGATACATCTCTTACAGGATTTGTACCATAAATATTTTGTACACAAATATAACACAGCCCTCCATATACGGTCGAGTTACCTTGTACTGCATCTTGCTTTTCAGTGGTAGTTTGTTCTCCACCGGAATCATCATCTACATCTCTAAATATATCGCGAACATGGTGTGGAGGCAATTTGGCTGCAGTTTATTGTACAATGGTCGGGCAGCCTTCTGAAGCTTTTTTCGAAGCAGTTTTCAAAGCAGTCTTCTTATTTGTTTCAGTCTTTCTCTTACCGATACTATTGTCCAATCTCTTATCTTTGCGTTGCTTCTTCATTTCGATTTCCAATTCTTTGAAATTTCTTATTCTTTAAAAATCTGTTTGAATCCTAATGAAGATATGACGTATGGGATTCTTTTGGTCTCCTTTTACCCTTTCTTTCGGGTGTTTTCGGTCAAAATAGGAAAGTTGATAAGTCATTATTTTCGCCATTCGCTGAAGGTTCAGAAGGGCCATTCTCTGCCACAGCAGGTGTGAAAGGTCTATGATTCGCTAAAGGTTCAGTAAGGCTATCTTCTGTAGCGACATCGGGTGTGAAAGGGTTATGGTTCGCTGAAGGTTCAATAAGGTCATGCATAGAACATGGGGATTCGTTGCAAACGGTTCTCCCGATGGTTATTTTATCACCTGAAGCAATCGTTCCGGATATTGCTTGTCCCGTATGTCATCCGATTTCAAATTCGATATTTCGTTCATAATCGCAGGTTTCGTATTAGAAAACTCCATTGCAACATCTTGAGGACCGGAAGCACTTATTTATTTTTCGACAACTTCGGAGTGTGAGAGATCGGAAAAATCTTCTGTTTCAAAAAATACCATATCCATATTCAAAATGTCTTGTTCTGTAAAGTCGTTCTCGTGTGGGAGTGGGACACTCCAGACGTCGGCGACGGTGTCATTTACACGTATTATCAAATTTTCTGAAGATGCAGTTGCGTCGAGTCTTGCAAGATGTTTGCTTTGTTTGAATACCTTCATAATCTGATAAAGAAATTCCTCTTCGCTGGAACCTCTGCAGTTTTCAAGGCGGGCTATTGTCTCGTTGCCAACGATCTCCACAAATTTTTCGTCTGTCAATACTGGCAATGAAATCTCAACACTGTCTGCAATAATTAGTGTCTCATCAGCACTGACTATGACCTTCCCAGACACTTGGAATAATCAATAATAATCCTGTTGCGCGGAATCCACTTTTGGCGACCTCAGGTTTCAGGTGACGCAAAATGTTCTTTAAAATAAGAGCGAAGTCCTTCTTGTTCACCATTTTCTCTTCTCCGTTCCTGAATTCCTTGTTTCCTACAAGATTTCAGTGGTTTGAAGCAGGAGATATCAGCAGGCTGAAGGATGCATGTCGAGTTTGGGTACAACGCTATCAGTATTATTTAAAGATCGGTACAAAGTTTGCTAATTTCGTACGTTAAATGGGTTTTGTGGCAGTGACAAATAGTACCACAGGAAGTGTCACATTTTACTTCACTAACTATTTCCGGAAGACATTGCCAATGTACTCATAAAAAAGCTCAGCTTTCATCCAACCATTTTCCGAAATCCCGATTCCCCAACCACCCGGAACACTCTGAGTAGACGTTTGTACGGATAAATGATAAGTAGAGGAGTCACATCACCAGATGCAGAAAAAGCAAACATTATAGCCAAGTTTTGTTTGGCTGCACCTCGATATACTTCGTAAACGTTTTTCTGTCCTTCGCTGGCGATTACCTTGTCAGATTTAGGACATAAATAGAAACATGACTTGACACCGTTCAAAACTCTGTTTGGATCATCCAGCATGTAATCTTCTATTTTTGAAAACCATTCACGATTATTATCTTCGGACACGTTGCTGCTTGATTTCATAACAGCTTCTGAAGATCTTTTAGTCAATCTAGGATGTCTTGTCGTGAAACCGTCGTACCAACTTCGACCAGAAGTGCCACCTGTGAATGGGATTTCTCGAGGACTATTCTTCAAAAAGTTTTAAACTGCAGAGATGATATCGCTTTTCCTTGAGGGAACCCTTCTTGGGAACTCTCGACAATCCTGTTTGCCAAAATAATTTCTTCGTGTGATGGACCGTGTTAGGCTCGGATAGTCCTTTTTTTAATTTGGAACTTAATCGAAACTGCAATGTGGCCCTTGGTATGCCATACTTTTTGGAAGTGTCGAATATTGATGTCCCGGTTTTTATTTTTTCCAGTGCGATTTTTATTTTCTCTTCGGTGTACCTTTTCACATAGCTTTGACACTTTCACTTTTGGCATCTAGAAGAAAAAATACTAGAACATTAGCTACCTTTATAAAAGAGATAACGTGAAACAAGCAAGAAAAAAAAGAAAAGAAAAGAAAAATTTAAATTTAAAAAGAATGTCAGTGATATGAATAACAATTCCATAATTTTCCAGCCTAATTTTATACTACCAACACGCACAGGAGGTCTCTGCAGAGTTAACAATTTTTTTCAAATTTGTTTTGAGATATATCAGTTGACTTGGGTAAAAATAAGGGTAGAAATACAGAAGATTCAGTAATTGGTTCTCCGCATAAACAGGACATTGATTGGCACCCATGCCAATCATTGGAAAAACACTGTTTCGCGATCCAATCATTGACACCCGAAATAATAAAAAATATGGATTCTATAGCAAGTATTTAATGGAATTATTGTTGAATAAAGGTATATACTAATATTTAAAGAAGCCTACGATTCATTGATTAAAACAAAAACTGTACGAAGGTGCCAATCATCGGGGACCTGCCGACAGTACCCGCGTTTACCCTATGTTGGGTTGAGTTAATCACTTTTAAGGGGGTATAACTTACCTTGCCCACCCGGTATATTGTTCTAATCACAAAATATAATTTCTGGAAATAACTAAAAAACCGGCTGCTTAATTGTTTCGTCACTTTTTTTTTAATTGTTTATACTTGAGTAATTTTCACATCAGAAATGAAAACCAAGAAAACATCCTACTACGGATCAAAACTCAACTATAAAAACGGACAACTCTCTTTTTCAATGAACGCGCCTCATATACGCTGTAACATATAAAATCAATCAAACTTTATAGATCTCGGCCGCGACCGGCAAACTGAGGACCCTGTAGGCGAATGTAGATGACGTTGTGCCCGTGTTTGGAATAAAAGTTGTTCTATATAAGGGATTTCCTGATTGTGACTATAATATATTCCGGTACCCTTCTTGAGCATTTGCTCAAGGAACTAGCTAAATTCTGACAAATTAGATACAGCTTGGATTTTCAAAATAAAATTCCCACATTCTAAGCTACAGATATTTACCCACGATGCATCATATCCGCTACATACTGATATCGATAACTTTGCGTATATAACAGACTTCCTATCTTTCTGTTCCAGTTGTAACAATAAGTTAATTACGCGAAGCCACCATGTGGAGTGTATACATTTTTATCTGTTTCTCGTGCTTTAAATCCCATTCGGTAAGTAACAGTAAATTCTAAATTTTTAAAATGTTTAATTAATATTTCTTTTACAGGCATATCCTCAATCTGGTAAGTAGACTGATGTGTAATAAGTAATATAATAAACGATAATTATAGTATTTGGCTATAACTTTTGTACCTATTAGAATATTATTCAAATAAGTTGCCTAGATGCAAAACCTTTCGTAAATATGGTGATACACGGCAAGAATCTTGTTTTTAACAATTTTAGATTGACAGGAAGTACGTGATAGATTTGTTTGCTTCAATCCGATACCATAACAATGTGAGAGTATTTGAAAAAAATTAAAAATTCGATTTTTCAAAATTAATATAATGATCTTGTAGCTAATGGATTTTAATAAGATTATTTTCTGTTAAATTTGGCGCACATTAAGGGCAGAAGGATTAAAAGAAAAAGAAGAAGAAAAAGTAGAAATTATATGAATTACTGGAAAATATTATCATTATTGGAAAAATAAAAAAGGACAACAATGTGGTATTCTCACATAAAACTGGTCCCGTCTTGAGTTGTACACTTCATCATTATCTTTTTTTCTATCAGTTTTGTTAAATTTACAATTTTCCTGTAAAGGTTTAATTATCACGACACTGGATTTACCCTAGATTAAATGCTGTTTATTGATTCACTATAAGGGCTGTGGGTGATTTTGCTACTCCATTTGGAATTTATCTACATTGGTAGCACCAATATATTGGATTCATCAGGTTTAGCAGTTATAGATCATTGTTAGAGTCAAAGTATATTCGATAGAGCGCACTTTGCAAGTAAAACTGTCACGACACTGAAACTTCTAACATCATATACAAGATGTCTCCAAAATATCAATTTTTCCAAAATTACTTCAGCCAGTTTTACATGTAGACTACTGAAATGCGGTATAAGATTAAAATTACACAACTTCCCATAAGATCCAATTGCACGAATTTTAAAATACACAGAAAAATGTTTTAAGATATAATCTTTATAGGTCTGTGTAACTTCTTTTGAATCGGCAATGGTACATGCTTTTATTTCATTTAACTATACACGCTTAAAAACCAAATTTGAAGCACAAGGCTTTATTATAACTGTAAACTCAATAGCTAAAACCAAAAAGTTGGGACATAATTAGACAGTGATCCTTCTGACCAACATTTTATCAATTCTTGCAACTGTTGGAATACCCATGTAGATGTTCGTGGTAATGCGTTGTTATGCAAACCGCGGCTAGGCTGCTGATTTGTCGCTAAAGTGACTCACTGATATACAAAAAGTCCATATAAATCTACCGTTGCCTTGCCCAATATTAGTTCAAATGTGATTCATACGTAGATAGCATTATTAACAGTTTCAGCACCTTTTTAATTTATATTAGATTATATGTAGGTGTGTAGGGAGTGGATTAAAATAGAAAACTTTCAAAACTATAGTTTGACCAATTAAATTTGCTTAAATTGTTGTACATGTTTCGACTTCATCAAGTTATTTGTAAGGAGACTGGCGGATGGAACACGATATTCTTTTTTTATGTTCTTCGTTAGAATTTGTTAGAGAAACCTAGAAATAATTAATTAGTAAAAGGTCATTAAAGATCGCACTTGGTTGAAAAGTACGTGAAATCTCCCCGTTACTATTTTGTAAAGATTGCTACTGCCTCCACAGTGATATTCGATTTTATAGTATTTTCTATATTCATGCATATGCTATTTTCAGTTTCCTTTATCCGTATGAGAGCGTATTTTCAAGACTAGACATAAACATTTATCAATAAAATGAATTAAACTTAATCGTTCGAACTCTTAATAAACTGGGGATCTTTGTAATTGTTAAAAAATACTATCTAACAATCACAATATAGCTAAATCGTTCCATTGGAAAATAATGCCTTTTTCAAAAAGCCGTTGTTTCAATGTTGAAAAGCTCTTAGTTTCATAAAGATGAACCCTTAACATTCGTAAATCATTTTAATGCCACAACTTGAGGGAGTGTAAAAATATTTTATAAGTATATCATAACAGACTTGATGTGGAGGAATTAAAAATATCTGAAAAATTTCCAATCGCGAATATAACAGGAAAATGAGGGAATATTTATCAGAGTCAAGACCATGTACATTGCCATATTCTTATCATAAAACCATGTCCGGAAACGAATGGAAAGTTTTAAAATGGCTTGCAATTTGATAGTAAAATACAAATTATGGTACAAAAATGGTGTTACGACCAGCAATGAAAAGCGTCTTGAGATATCATGCAACAGCATTAGTTAAGCGTGTATTGAAAAAGAAGGGTATTTATTATGTTGAAAAATAATTTTGAGTAGCTTCAAGTATATGCAATACAAATATTTTAAACCAAATCAATTAGTTTCAATTCAAATTTGAAAATGTTAAGGAAAAACCACTGCTTGAATTCAACAAAACTCGTTTTAAGTCTCTTAAGGAAACTCGCATCCTATTTTTGTTTTCTATTTTTGTGGAATCATGCTTACCATACCATACTTTCTTAGGCGTCATCTATTGAAGAACTTAAAGTACTTCTTTTCTGCCGTAGGAGCCTCTATTTCGTGACTGATTTGATTGATATATTATGTCATTTTCAAAACATATTACCATATTATTTGATGTCGATGCATGGTTGTGTTCTAACACTTGTTTAGCGACGATGTTTCTGGATGTTCGTATTTATACGAACGTGTATGATCTTCGTATCTAGTATCAACATTTCTAATGATCTGGCCTATGTATACAGAATTACACTGTGAACAGTTTAATTTGTAAATATCTGATTTTAACAAATCATTAGTCCTACGTTGAAAACGTTTTCTGTTGTTTTAAAAATTACTGTAAATGTACTTGGTTTGATTATAATTTTAGCAATTTTCTCTGATATATCGTATAAATATGGAATTGAAATATCTTTTTGGTATATTTATTGAATTGCTAATTTTAATATATTATTTTTAATTAATATGTTAATCACTTTAGTGTTGTAGCCATTATAATAACGGTAAAGTTCTGCACCCTATTTTCGTGTACTAAATTCATGAAACGTGATGATGTGGTGGACATCACGCATTCGACAACCGAACCATTGCCCCTTGTTCTTCCGAACGCAGGTACCCGATTCATTAAAGCGACTGGCCGCCCGCCAGGTAGTGCTCTCGACCACGCTGAAACCGTTGTACTATGCGCAGTTTGTTTGATAATCGAAGTCCCTTTGTACATCAAAGACTAAAGGAGATCAACTCACCTACACTTACCTATATGGACTTTATCCTTATATAGCTGTCAAATATGTCTACTAATCACCTAAAGTTTCTCGTCTTCCCTAGAAAAAGCCCAAGCTTTAACATATTTTCAGAATAGGTACTGGTTTACACAGTATGAATCAATGTTGCCATGTACGTATTTAGATGAAGTTTTCGTACACTATTAGGTTTAGGTTTATTAAAACGAATTAGTTGGTCCAACTGTTATGGTTGTGTTTCTTAACATATTCAAACAACAAATATTTCAATAAATACATCTCCTTTCACAGATCTTGAAAGATTGGGAAGTCAAACATCTAAACATGTTAAGCGACAGGCGGTACCAATGGATAATAAGGGCACCGAGATTAAAGCCGAAGTTGATACAGCACTGTTGTCTAGTGAAGCAAAGGCTATAATGAACGATATGACCAATGGCATTGGCGGAACTACGGTAGCCACATATGATGGAAAAACTCGTAAGTACACTTTCTCTACACTATTTGTTATTATCTATTTAAGTTTACGGTAAAATTCATATATCAAATCTCATGAAATTCAACAAAGATTTATTTAACTTCAATGCTGTTATTATTTCAAACCCCTGATTTTCAATTTTGTATAATACTATACTGCACTACTTATTCACGAATTTAATCGAAATTGTGAATATGCAGGTTCAAACGTTGGCTGACCTAATATGCAATGATCCCTGTATGTGTATAGCTAATATTCGCATACCAAAAAAAACTAAACTACTGTAAACTATTATTAACTCCTTAAAGCGTGTACTATTGATAACCATATATACCGAGTTATTGTCACTTACTTTACTTTTCTGTATCCTTTTCTATCAATTTCCTAAAAGTTCTTCGATCTCTTGCTATACTTTTCGTTTCTACCATTGTCTACCCTTTTCTTTCCACTATTACTTTTATTATTCTTCTACTTTTTCTTCGGCCTTCCTCTTGGTTTGTACCTCTCCAATCTTATTTTCAATACTATATAGAAAAATTCTCCTCCATACATGACCAATCGATTTTAGTAGTAATTTTGAATCTTTGTTATTACAACTACCTGTTTTACTAGTAGCTAATTTAGATTATTTAATTCCTTACTCGGTCTCTTCATGTGTTCCCTGTTACCTTCTACAAATATTTTATTTCTGTCGCTGTAATCGCTGATTTATGTTTCTTTGTTAAGTTCAGCTCTTCGCTCCGTACGTTAGAGTTGGAAAGCTTGATATGTTCGCCATTTTTTATTTTATTACCTATCTCTCTTTTTCTTACTAAGAAGTAAAATTACTTTGCTTTACCAATCTTGTTCTGTATCTTCTTATTATATTATTTTTCCGTCCATCGATATTATGGATCCCAAACATCCACTTCTTTAAATGATACGTTATTAATATTTCTTACTTCCATATGCATTATGTCTTTACTTATCTTCATTACTTTACTTTTTTATCTATTTTTAATTCCAAATTGCTTCGTTCTAATTCTTTTCTCCAAATATTTATTGCATGTTGTAATCCCATATAGTTTTTGGTTATCACTACTATGTCATGTGTGTATAGTAATTGTAAAATACATATATAGGTTGCATTAGTCGATTTCCGTTTTTATTGTAGATATACGTTGCTTACATTTGTCACTTCGTTCATTACAACGACAAGCATAATGCGTAATTTTTCAATCAGTGGGGTTTCCTTTTCTTAAACTGGCGTTATTATGTTTTACATCCATTCTTGGCATGCTTCGTTTTTATAAATCCATTTTATATATTTTTATAAGCCATTTCATTATTTGTTCTCCGCCTAGATTTAACAATTCCGGAATTGTCTTTCCTACTTCCGCTGATTTTCAATTTTTAGGTTTTTATTATATAAGTAACAGTTATTTCTTCTCCTTCTGTTATTGCTTTGGTCACTGTTGAATTAATATCTTCTTTAAGTACGCATCTTGCTGCTAGATTTTCTTGTATTACGTTTTCTTCCTGTCTCACGAATTTGTCTTCGTAGTATTTCTTCGAGGGTTTAGCTATTTCTCTGTGTTTGTAACTAGTTTAGTATTTTTACCTTTTATGTTTTTTGTTCTAGGTGTTTCCTTACTATTGATTTTTAATTTTTTCTACAATGTCGTTCTACTTCTACGCCAAATTTTTCCCACTTCATCCTTTATATTATGTAAATAATATTCTTTGTCTTTTACTTCTTTTGACACCATATATTTTTTCTATGCTATTTCTTCCTCTTAACTGCTTCTTTTACAGTTTCTTTCCATCATTTGAACTGAGCATCTATTCTAAATATTAAACATATATCTGTTGCGATAATTGTATATATCCTGCTTCTAGGTCTTCTTATATCACTCTTTCTTTTTCTTCCCTTTCATCTTTTTCGAATTTCTCTTCGTAGTATTTCCTCTGT
>JABXWE010016540.1:0-24951 GCA_014611495.1 Limonius californicus | reverse complement strand
TTAGTAATTAAGAAGTCGGTGGCGCCTATTTTTTTATCTTATTGGAACTCAGCCCATCTTCGATTGAGTTCACCGGGATGCTAACATAATCATTTTTAGTAATTCATCTACAGAGCAGTGGTGTAGTAAGAAGAGGAGGTTGGACTTTTTCGCTAATATTTTTGGTATCATTTTAGTGTGGAATTAATTAGGCGTCACAACTTTAGTTTGGAAACGTTCTAAGATGTCAACATTGGACTTGCACGTAGGTCCCCATAGTGATATTCCATAAGTCCATATGGGTTTAAGGGCGACTTTATATACTAGGAGTTTGTTACTTATAGTTTATTTAGTTTAAAACCCAGTTGTTTACGCTTATTGAAGATATGGCTTCTCCATGTCAGCCTGCGGCCTAAATGAAGACCAAGGTACTTGGCAAATTCAGCGTGCTTAATTTGTTGGACATTGAGCGTTACTGCTGGACAGTTTCTCCTTTTCATCGTGAAAGTTATGTGCTGCGATTTCGTTTCATTTACTTGTATTTATTTATTTATTTATAATTGATTTATTTATAATTGATTTATTTATAATTGATTGCCCAACAGTTTCCCAATTACAGGACAATTTACAAAATAACGGCTAAACAACAAAGATTTGCATAACGTGCATAAAAGACTAAGATAAATTATATCTAGAACCTATAAATATAACATAATGTACAGCTTAACTATTAGGTTAACTATAAGGTAATTGTGCCAAACGACCAATTGAGAGGTTAAATGAACAATCTGTTATTTTACATCAAGGGCTCAATAGCTGTTTTCACAATGTTTAAAAAGAGCTTATAGGTACATGAGAAGATGTCACATGCATCACTAATTTTGTTGTAGTTACTACACATAATCACAATTGGCGATTTAAGCATTACATTTGTTCTAGTTCTTTGAATGTAGAAGGTTTTGTGATTTCTGGTTGATGCTCCAGGAACATGTATATTGAGTTTACTGAGCAGATATTCACAGTCAATTTGGTAATGCACCAACTTAAACAAAAAAATTATTCCATTATTCACCCTTCTAAATTCAAGGGAGGTAGTATCAAAAGCAACCAACAACGTTTCATAAGCAAATCCCCTCTCAGGATAGACATGATGTTTCTTAAACCACAAAAATTTCAGAAACCTTCTTTGAACTCCTTCAATTAGAAATTTATGACTTCCATAGAACGGCTGCCATACAAGTGCACCGTACTCTAATTTGGAGCGAACAAGCGTAAAATAAAGAGTTTTTAAAACAAGTAGGTTGTTGAAACCTTTGCAGTTTCTCAAGACAAAGCCTAATGTTTTATTAGAGGATGATACAGTTTGTGCCATATGATGAGAGAAAGAGAGCTCGCTATCAAAATAAATGCCCAAGTCCTTCACCATGCTACGACGGGTTACTGAGTCATCATCAATTGAATAGGGGAATATAATGGGAACAAGCTTCCTGGTGAACGTCATTACATTACATTTATTTATGTTAAGATGCAGATTATTCAAGTTACACCAACTCACAATCTTATTAATGTTCATCTGCAACTTAAGGCAGTCGTGAGTAGTGTCGACAGAAGTAAATAATTTCAGGTCACAGCGAACATGAGAACTTCACAGTTGAGGTCTTTATCATTAATAAACAATAGAAACAATAGAGGTCCTAAATTCGACCCTTGCGGAACACCTGATTTAGCTATAAAACATGTAGATTTATGGCCATTATAGAAGACATATTGTTGACGATTAGATAAGTATGATTCGAACAGGAAAGGAGGGAATGACTAAATCCAAAGTTACAAAGTTTTTTTAGTAATATGTCATGACTGATACGATCAAAGGCCTTCGAGAAGTCAGTATACACTACATCTACCTGACCTTGGACGTCCAAGTATTCCGATATATACTGAGTAAAACAACAGAGATTAGAGGCGGTCGAGCGTTTTTCAACGAATCCATGTTGAAAAGGTGAGATACAACATTTAATAGAAGAGTAGATATGCTCATATAAGACTCTTTCAAAGACTTTGGCAAAATTGTTTAAGATAGAAATTGGTCTGTAATTTGTTACATTATCAGTATCTCCACTTTTATGTACAGGACATATCCTTGTGACTTTCCATCTATCGGGAAAAACAGAAATTTTAAGGCACAGATTGAATAAAATACTTAAGGGTTGTATTCTCCAGAGTTTAAGCCATTGCTGTATTTTCTTTAGGTGTGCTTGTAAATATCTGGACGTTTCTTCGGGTCGTATATGTAATACTAGCACTGCTAGGTCATCAGCAAAAGTGGCTGTTGTGGTTCGCCTAGATGTCGGAAAATCGGCTGTGTACAGCAGGTAAAGTATGGGTTCCAGAACACTGCCTTGCGGGATTCCGGAATGTATAGGGTGGAGGTCAGTAGTTGCATCTTTATATTTAACGAAGAATTTTCTATCAGTCAAGTAGGATTTGAGGATGAGATATATTTGAGGAGGGAGAGAGTTTTTTAATTTGTAAAATAACCCTTCGTACCATACCTTATCAAAGGCTTGGTAGGAAAACAGCAGAGCAGTATCTATTGCCTTTAAGATCATTATGTATCTTGCTGATTACCCGGTGAACTTGTTCGATTGTCCCATGTTGGGTACGGAAACCGAATTGGTGGTTTGGTATCAGTTCTTGCTCATCCATCATCGGCTTAATTCTCAATAAAAATAGTTTCTCCAGGATTTTAGATAATACAGGAATAAGACTAATAGGTCTATATGATATGACTTCTCCAGGGGGTTTACCTGGTTTTCGAACCATTACTATTTGAGCTGTTTTCCATATGGTAGGATAGTATTCTATTCTTAGGATGGCATTATAGATTTGTGTAAGACAGCGGATTGCTTTTTTAGACAGTTACTTTACTAGTTCACCAGCTACTATGTCATATCCTGGAACTTTTTTAGGATTGGTTTTGTTATCTATTTCCTGTACTTCATCAGTTGTAAACGGTTTAACCGGTAGTATTTGAAAGGGAGATTCGAGAAGGTTGAGGATTTCTTCATCTTCTTCGGGACATTGTGAGGGATGAGGCTTGAAGACATTAGCTAGGTGCTTCGCAAAGCCGGTAGCTTTGTCAGAATCGCTACGAGCCCAAGATCCATCTTCGTTTTTGATTGGAGATATGTGCTGTGTTTGTCTCATTATATTACGTACTGCTTTCCACAATGAGAAATCATTAAGTTCCGTAGCTGACAGATTTTCTAGGTATTCCTGTATGCTATCGTTTTTGTGTTTCAGTAAGAATTGTTTCAGCTGTTTGGTTACTTTGTTTAGTGCTTTCTTGTCCGCATCGTATCTGGTGAGTTGCCAGCGAGCTCGCAGTCGTCTTTTTTCTTTCATTTTTTCTTTTATTGTGGTAGGACATTTTATGTTTGTAGAGATTTTTGGTGGTTCAGGTGTCGCTTCCCACGCAGCCTGCTGTACTAGTTCTGTATATTCCAACGCTGCACGTTCAATGTCATACTTATTTTTGAGCGGAACTTGAGAATTTAGTAGGTAGTCTAGCCTGAGTCGGAAAAACTCCCTATCAGTGTTTTTATTGTATACGGAAGGTCGCTTATGTGTGTATATTGTATTTTAGTATAAGGTGATTAAGATAGCTGAATGATCAGCAGCTAGCTCAAGGCAAGATTTTATTACACATTAGTTAGAAAATCTAAGCAAAATGTAGTGCACTTTTTAAAAATAAGTTCGTTAATCAAAAATAATCATAAACGTAATAATTACATACTGTGTAGATATCAAACACGTTCTAACTTTTATTACGTCCTCACAATACCTGATAATTTCGTGTGAACGAGTGCAGAAAATAATATCAATATGTATTTCGCATATTATGTTTCTTAATCTTAAAAGGCTACAGTTCTAAAAATGTTGATTGTTTTCAAAATAATAGCGAATTCTAACACCTAAAATGTGAAAAATTGTATATATTGTAGAAATGTTTCGGGATACTGAAAACACTAAAAACGCTGTTGAATATACGACCTGTACTTATAGTTGTGATTCAGGATATTTTTAAGAACTGGGGGAAAATGTTCTGTACTCATTAAAGGTTATAATAATATACCGGTGGCAGTAGCTATGAGAATGTCTTCTACAACATATTATTACATATACTTTACCTTGTATACAGAGCTATGATATTTTATATGTATCAAGAAATCCAAAAAAAGCTTATCCCCAGCGGGCTGTAGAATGAAAAGTCAGGTATTTTCTGGACTAAAGGAATGTTTATAATGTCAATTTCAGGTTAGGTTGTGTTAGCTGGAATTACATAATAATAAAACGTCATTTTTAGAAGAAGAAATCTTGAGCAACAGTAAAAGAAATGAATAAACCTGAACTAATGTAATGATCACAACAAATGTTGAAAATATCTGCCTTCTTCCTCCAAACATTTCTGAACTCGTCTTCTCATACCTTCAAAAACATTTTGTAATAATCTAGGTGAGCTGTTAATTTCTTGATAGTTTTCATCAATTTAAAGTTTGAGTTCGTTTAAATCATTAACTGGAGTTTTAAAAATGGTGTTTTTCAAATACGGCCATAGAAAAAAGTCCAAAACAGTAATATCACAAGAGCGAGGGGGGCAGGGTGTTGCAATATTCCTACTAATGATTCGGTCATCAAAATATTCGCATAAAAAATTAATTGTTTCTGCAGCTGCATGAGCTGTTGCGCCATCCTGTTGCAGAAAACAATCCCGTAGCTCATCATCGTGAAGTTCATTTAAGAAAGGTTGCAATAATTCGTTCCTGTACCTTCTTGCAGTTAGCGTGCCTTCGAAAAATATTGGCCCAACTAACCTACGACGACTCATTCCAACCCAGACTCCTATTTTCTGTGGATGAAGGGGAGCTATAATTGTAACGTGTGGATTCTAGCTACTCCAAATCCGCATATTCTGTGAATTAACATACCCATTAAGGTAAAACCAGTCTTCGTCGTCGGTAAAAAAGATTAAATTTAACTGCTCATCATTGAGATTATTCAAAAACCAACGACAAAACTGAACTCTTTTTGGATAATCCTGTTCTAAAAACTCCTGAATGGAAATAAATCGGTAAGGATACAGATGCAAAGCTTGTCTCAATATTCTGTGGCATGTACCGTAACTTAAATCATCAAATTGCTGGCATAAATGTCTAATTGGTGTTTTTGGAGCCTGGTCAATTCGTTGTCTTACAGTTTCAATTAAAGCAGATACTATCTTCTTTGGCCTACCAGACCCTTCTTTCCTTCCAACACTTCCAGTTTCTCGAAAATTACTGAATAAATTCTTAACCAAAGCATAAAATTTTCGATATGTAATAATTTCATTGGGTTAACTCTCTCGGAATTCCACAAGACAAGGAGGAATCGAATAGGTCCATTCTCCGTCAACTTGAAAGCCGTCCTGAAAGTAAGTTTCAATAATGAATTCTTTGAAATGTATTAAAAATTATTTTAACAATCTGTCAGATTGTTATCAAAAAAAAGGTAACTAATTTATCTGACATCATAAACAATCCTTTAATCTAATAAAGACGTGACTTTTCATTTCATAACCCGCTGAGGATCAGCTTTTTTTTGATCTCTTGATATGTAAACCCATCTCTTACGATGCAACTTCGCCTTAATATTCTTGTATTTTATCACGGTTGAGACTTTTGAGGTAGAACATCTAAATAACATAGGCTTTGTAAAATTTCTCAGAAAATAGACTTAAATTAAATTAAATTTAGACGTCATACTAATTTGATTGACAACTTCCGTTATAAAACTGAAGTTGCAAGAGTGGCTCCTACGGTAGAAGATGGTAAAAGTTCCTATTATGCTAGTTATCGGCGGTAAGCCTATCGAAACTAGAAATCTACGCGGAAGACTTGGTCAGGAGGAAAAAAGCAAAATAATCCTTCGGCAAAAATGTTTCGTCGGTAATTGTGCTCTATGCAGGCACACTTCTATAGCAATACATTAAAAACAAAGCCACTGGAATACAACTTTTAAATCAAATCACGAGGAGTAGACTGGGGGAAAATTGTTTAAAGTCCCGGAAGTTTGACTCGACAGCACAGAAGAGCAGGATTAACCTCTCTTTAGATATTAACTGTGATATGGACTAATGGTCGCCTGTGTTTCTTTGAACGAATTTAGATTTTGTTTTGTTTGTTGTAATGGTCGAATTAGACTGTGGACCCATCGTGAGGAGCGTTATGTGGAAGGGGTTGCCTAAGTGTGTGGAGGTGGATTAAACATGGTCTGGGTAGTCATAAGTCTACACAACAGAAATGATCTCGTAGCAGTCCCAGGAGGCCTCAATGCTGCGGGGTATGTAGAAGAGATTCTTCTGCAGCCGTAGGTATGGGTGCTGGATTCTTTTTTAAGCAGGATAATTCGATGCCATCCCAATCAGAAGCTTCCCCGGGGAACTGTGAATTCCAGCCATGGACTGGACTGATTTGAGCCCCGATTTTAATCCGATTGACCACCTATAGGATAAACGTTGTGTTGGGTCTTCGTAAATGTGCCAATTCTCTTTTTTATGGCCTCCAGATGTTATAACTTACCGTCTTTGTACTATCCATCCCCTTACACCCTCAACCCTGGAGCTGGCAGTCGGTGCGTTAAGAGACTTTCACTGCAACAGCAAGTGTCAACAGAAGCGTGCGTATGAATTTTGTTCCGGACCAACAATGATCGAGAAACTCTGCATTGCCCTCGACAATCCAGCACTTGTAAGTCAGCCATGTTAGTCCTTGTCAGATTACTTTATGCATAGCTCCTTGTGTTGTCCTCCGTGGCATTCGACCCAGGGAAACAACAACAGATATCACCATTGCTATTATATACACATTGCTATTCAATATAATACACTTAATTTGTTTAACTCAAGTTTGCCCCCTTTTTGTGTTATATGCCGTTGGGCATTTTTTGTTATCTTACGGCACACGTTACATATATTAGAATTTAGTTTCACTTATTGTTAAAGTTTTTGGCCTAGTAGACACGTTCAGGACTTTCACGTATTTCACGTATTTATTAACATTTTTTTTTATTTATTAGTGTGCAAAAATCTAAATATGTCTAAAGTTACTAAATCAAGCATCCGACAATTTGACTCTGTGTAAGTGATATTTTGATAAGATTTATTTTTGCTTGCAGTAAAGGACGTTGTTATTTTGCTTAGATAAATTGAGTAAATTAGTACAATAATTATAATTTGAATGTCAATCTTTGAAACGAAATATACAATCACACAGAGAACAATTTTGTTACTTTGTTTAAATTACTAATTAATTTTAAGGAAATACTTTCAACTTGAAATCTTTTTGAAGAGATAAGCTCCAGCCTTTTTTAGTAGAGGATTTTAAGAGACATTTATCAGTTTATTGTTTAGTAAATAATTGTACTCTGGTCATTATACATATACGAGTAGTTTACTACTTACTAAAAAACTTCTGATTTGTAAACCGATTATTAATCGTGCTATTGTATGCAATACAGAGTGATTCAAAACGTACGGGGAGACTTAACGGGTAGTTAAAGGGGTCCAAAATAGATTTCTTTT
Source organism: Limonius californicus (assembly GCA_014611495.1). Taxonomy (NCBI): domain Eukaryota; kingdom Metazoa; phylum Arthropoda; class Insecta; order Coleoptera; family Elateridae; genus Limonius; species Limonius californicus. The sequence continues at coordinate 17,354 of JABXWE010016540.1, read as the reverse complement.
TGTATAAACGGTTGACTAAAACCCTATATATAATAGAATGTGGCAGGAAGTTAAAGTAAAACCAACCAATGAGCATTTGTAAGTAAGTATGGTAGCAACGTACGCTTCAGTTTCAAATTAGGGATATTTGAGAGTTAATTCAACAAGTATTTAGTTAAAAAATTTATAAAAATGCTCAAAAATTGGTATTAACTTACCACACTGACTATTTCATAAAACTAGAAAAACAAAGAAAATTTATTTAGTTACCAGCATATTTAAAAGTCAAATTTAAGGTAGTTTATTGTTAAGTGATTACTTAGTTTGGTTAATTACAGTAACAAGGAATAAATAGACATGATTATTGTGCATTGATCAGCTGAAGGAAACGTAGCACGTTTGCATGTATTTAGAAGGATTTCCAAATCGACAAACATCTTCTCAAAATACGTCTCTTCGGGTTGTCCAAAGCAGAACAGAGACTGGAAAATGTACAACCTAAGAAAAATCATCGTGGCAGACCACATAGGAAGAGGGCGAATGAGGAAGAAAAAATTCTATTAATATCATATGCTGATCGAACTACAATTATACGCCAAATCTCCAATAAAGTTGAAGTTTTCCAGTCCTCTGTTTGGCGCACATTGAGTGCAAATGGTTTGCACCCTTACCATCTGCAAATGGTGCAAGAACTCACTCCGACTGATTACCGTTTGCGGCAGTATTTTGGGAGTGGCTTCTAAATTCTACTAATAAAGATCAGAGTTTCCAGTAAAAGTGCTGCTGAAGGATGAATACTGTTTTACCAGGGTTGGTATTCTCAACTTTCGCAATTATCACATATGGGCTGATGAAAATCCAGACGCGATCTGCCAGATTTCCTTTCAGCAGTGTTTTAGTGTCAATCGATAGACTGGGCTTGTGAACAATACCTTACCAGGATCTTTCAAATTACCAACACGCGTTAATGGTACTTCTTACTTGCAGATTTTAGAAGAAATTGTGCTAGAACTTCTGAAAGATACTTCTTTGGATGTGCGACGTACCATGTTGTTATGCATGACGCTTGTCCTATGCATGCAAAAAGTTATAAGAGCTATAGCCAATTTAGGTAAGCGAGATTCGTGTAAACCTATTTTTGAAGAAATGAGTATTATGCCAGCAGTTAACCTTTTTATATACGAGAGTATCATGTATGTGTTTAAGAACAAAGCACAACAAAGTAGTAGCAGTGATTTTCATGAATATTATATAAGGAACAATAATTATAGACTGCAACATTCGACAAATAACGTCCATTTCAAATCTTTTTTATGCAACTCAGTAAGATTATATAACAAACTTAGCACTGAATTAAAAACATTAACAGACGAAAAACTTTTCAAGCGCAACTTAAGATCTTTTCTACGCAAAACCGCCTACTACTCGATAGAAGAATTCTTAAATTCTTAGTCATTGATATTGATAGATCAAGTTGATGTGATGATATCCTTTTATATGTATGTATATATTTTATTTTTATTTTTTATTTTATATCTTAAGTAATTTTATATTTTAAGTACTTTATATTTTAAGTACTTTTGTATTCAATGCCATGGCCAAACGAATAAATGTTCTGTTCTATTCTATTCATTTTAATCATGCTGTACGAAATTACCTCGACACCACGTTTCTGCAAATATGCATCCGTCGGGGTGGATTTATTCCATGGCCCCCACGTAGTCCCGACCACTGGATTATTTCTAATGGGAACACATGAGAGGACTGGTATATACCACCTCGGCTACTACCCTCGATGAATTCCGCCATCGCATCAATGCTGCTTGTTTTTGTTTCGGTGAATTTTAAATTCGTGTCGTGCGTCATTGCAAGTTTTTTTAGTCATTATCCACCATCATCAATATTTTTCTGCGTTGTTTGGTCATTTTTTTCCAGATCTAGTAATCATTCTTCAAAGATGTCAATGGTCATCCTCGTTTTTTATTGAAGCGGTAATCGACTTCCAATGATTTTGTGCCTTTGAAACACCGGGAGTTCTTGCTTTTGCCGATGAGTAATAGCTTACGTTTCTCAGTTCCATCCATATTGGCACTAACCAAAACAGTCACCCTTTGTTTGCTCTGTTTTCCCCCAAAACACTTATCATTTTTAAACGTGGGGGTTTTATTGGGAGTGCATTGGAAAAATAACCCCAACTCATCTGCGTTGAAAATGTCCTTACGTTTGTAATTTTTACAAATCACTTCTAACATTTCTTTTCTCCAGTCGATGCAGGTCTCTTCACTCACATCCGCACTTTCCCCGTTGGTTGCCTTCTCGACTAAGCCATGTCTTTTTTTAAATTTATGTAGCCAACCAAAACTTGCTTGAAATTGGGAATTTCCAAGTTCCGCAGCTAATTTTAAAAATTTTTCTTGAATAAGTGGACCAGATAATTGCACATTTTTTGAACGCATTCCGTTAAACCAATTAAGCACTGCTTCGTCGATGCCCTCAAAAACACACAATTTTAGCCGCTTGCTGGCCGAGTCAAAGTTTTCTTTGGCACTTAAAATTGAGTCACGATTTTTTTTTCGTTGATAAGCTGCTTGCCGGAATACCAAATTTTTCTGCAAGATCTTTCTTCTTAAATCCCTTATCGACGTCTTCGATAATTTTGATTTTGTCTGTTAGGCTTAAAGATTTTCGTTTTGCCATATTCAGGCTTTGTATCACTTGTTGTCACTTCAATACTTAACATAGAAATAAGCAGACAAAATAAAAATGGTACCAGAATAGAATGTCGATTGGGAAATTCCAAACAAATCCATTAGAAGCTGTAAAAGAAACTGTATTGTGAGTCAAAAACTTAAACATTTTTTATTATATTTTAATAAGCTATCATATTTTATTAATTAATATATTAGTTCTAGTAAAGCAGCATCACAAATACAGGCACTACTAAGTAAAGGAGGTTAAATCCAAATTAATATTAGACGAAAAATATTATTTGGTATCATTTAAAAGTGACGCCAATTAAGAATACCAACATAACACAACAAGCACTGCCAACCAGAACCATTTACTCGAGTTGCAATTTCAGTTTGTAAAGAATAAGCTTCCAAAGGCGTATAAAATATTCATCGACTACGATTTCCTACTACCTTAATTATGTTTTGCGTAATAAAAGCATGACCCGTGCCTTGTAAGTTTTACATAGGAATAAATGTTTTAAGTTGTTTACTGACTATGGAACTTAAGAAAATTGCATGAAAAAGTCTTTTCTTTATTGTTCAAGTTCTAAAGTAAACAGTCACACCCCAGCAGGAAAGCGGAGCGGTACCTTCGTCATTTTAGTAAAACTTAATTTTCCCGTATTAGCCCTCGTACAAAAGAAAACTTTTTTCCCCGAGAGATATTATAGACAGTTAAATTGAGTTCCAGGCATGGCAGCGGTTTTTATTAAATCAAACGACAACTCTTAATATTTCACGCAACTTTTATCTTAGCTTAAGCATTTACTCGCTAAACGAATTGGAGCGTGGTATTTAACAGCCGCCGTTATGTCATCCAATCGGCGCGGCGAACAGGATAATTGAATTACACGGCCGCCGCCGCGATACATACACATAAAGATTTGTTTTAAAGGCGTCGGAATAGCGCAATTGCATTTTTAAGTGTATATGGTCCAATAAGACGGGCATAAAACGCGCACACATCTCAATTATGCACGCGGACGTTCCGGTAAAGCGCCGGAGATTTGAGCTCCTCCACCCGTAATATAGTTATGACGCATTATATTTTAATTCTCTGCATACCCTGCAAAGTTAACGGCGGCAAAGAATAGTATGAAAATTAAATGATATGACCGTCTCGGAGGAGGCAATTTTAAACACTTCTGTTGTCATAAAAGATGCGAGAAAGAACCATTTCGCGACTTTGAGAAAGAGGAGACGTGGGACTCCGTTTCGAGAGTTAAATAAAATAACATTTCTATGAGACTACGAGTCAGAAGGCGTTATGAGACTAGAGGGACATTACGACACCCGCGCGGGACACACAAATAATAAATATTATAATACAGATGGCGGGCAGCGTGTCTTCCGTCCCAGCACGATAATGCAACACATTGTTATACACGTCGCTTTGATGACAGTTTTGCTTCTTAGAAAAAGTTTTATCGCCGTTTTGGGAGTCGGTGCTTCGACGGCACGATTATGCATGCTGTAGCGCTAATGTCCGCCGACAAGAGATAGGAGAGCCGAAGAGCATCAGAACAACACAGTGCTGCTGTCGGTGAGGAGATATGAGCAACAATCCGCGCATTGCAGGTCGCACCGGGATTCACCCCGTTAGAACCGGACTTGTTCTTCATAATTAACGTTATATCCCTCGACGAAAAGACATTCTGCATTAAAACAAACTCGATCTCGGACTAACTGAAACACATGGCTTCATTAAACTCGAGTTTTAATTCATTTTCGGAGAGTGGAGGGAGTACTTTTCATGGAGCCGTTGAAGGGTCAAATACATATTGTGTTATAAATGGCCTCTCCAGGAAGTTTAAATAAATCACACCTTACTCGTTGGTACCGTAACTTTCAGGAGGTGGCTGCATGCAAGGGTTGATGTTATCCGGCCGACCTAATGTTCGTTATACGCAAGGAAGACGTGCCGGTCGTAATAAATATACATATAAATTAGGGACAGGACATATACCTATATGAATGTTAAAATAAGTTTCAAATTGTCAACGACGCAAGTTGAGTCCCCGGAGACGAGAATATAGGGGCCAGGACTAATTCCGGTGCAGCGTGCGAGGCAATCTAGCTGCTGCGGACGGGAGCCTAAATTCATTAGCAAACCCAGAAAAATTGTCTACCCGCTTGGCTTGATATGAAGTTGGAGGTTGGGGATCTCGTTCGTACATTGCGAACTTTTTGTGATGTAATTTCTTCCTTTATTACCCATGCACCTTGCTTATCAACTACTTTGTTTAATTATGGAACCCCTCTGGAAAGCACGACATTCGTCATTTTCCTTTGTTTCCTCGCTGCAATATTAAAAACAACGCCCTTAAAACTTTAAGATACTCGTAACTTTTCATTCAAGCACTTTAAATTCTATATACCCGCTTTTAAGAATCGTTTTCTGAATATGCCACTGGTCCTGTTGAAATGGAAGTCAGTTGATGATACATTAATTAGAATGTTTATCCGTTTATCAACATCTGAACAAAATTACCCAGGAAAAATGTAAACTAACTTCATGAAAATTCATTGTAATTGATAAATACCCCAAAATACATTGCAGTTTCTTAATTAGTATATTATGTACAAAAACATTAAAATATTCGCTTAACCTAGAATAAATAAAACGAAAAGCAACATTAAGAGGAACAAAAATTATATAATTCAGACGTTACCCGCCACATAACCGCCGGCTGCCGCAAAGTCAGTACGGCTTTACTAAAACGGCTTTCTTGAAATAACTAACAGATACAGTGTTAATGATCTTCTGAACTTTTTCTGTGCCTAACTAGAGCACGTGTAAAATCTACTTTCTATTCTTTATTTGTAGAATGTGCTGCAATTTAGTTTTTGGTCTACCGTGGTAGATGATACTAACTGTGTAAAGAATCTCAATAAAATATCTCTAACTAAAAGAAAGTTAATAGCCAGAGTACAATAAAATAGCAAACGATTTAAAAGAAAGTGACTACTATCTGCCCTGGCTGCCAGGAATAAACATTTATGTACCTAGATTGTTAATAATTATTTACGCAATCATTAATTGGCAATATGTACGGCTTTCTCTATGCATACTCCTTATGAGATCTTGAATACCATCTTGCGATACCTGGTGCCATTCTGGTAAAAAAAGTTTGACAGTTGTTGAAGATTTACTGGTGACGCACAGGTATTTCAAATTCGTTAGTTTAATTGATGCCATACGTGCATAATATGATTTAAATACGAGCTCATTGCTAGCCATTTTCTACATTGGATTAGACAACGCAGTTACTACACGTTTAGCCGTGTGTGGTCGTATTAGTGCAAATAAAATAAAACTTGTCACAACAACATACGAACATGTCACTATTACAATTTACTTTCGGCTTAGACCGCGTCGTCATTTGGGAACTACACCCAGCATTATCAGGTTAGGTTCGACCTGTAACTTGTCTGCCTTTACAAGCATTTGCTCTAGAAGTTTGAGCCATATTTGTTCGTAGGCCCTGCCTGCCTAAACAGGGCCGTGTGCTTATATTAATTTAGTTTAGGCAGGCAGGGCCTACGAACAAATATGGCTCAAACTTTTAGAGCAAATGCTTGTAAAGGCAGACAAGCTACAGGTCGGTCCCTACCTGATAATGCTGGGTGGAGTTCCCAAATGACGACGCGGTCTAAGCCGAAAGTAAATCGTAATAGTGACAGTTCGAAAAACCGCGAAAGCCTCAAAGAGCTATTACCTTCTTCTAGTATAATTGTCCCCAGGTATTTGTACTGTTTACAGACCTTTATTACATTTCCATTTGTTTAAACGTCACGAGCTCTCCTATTCGCCACCATATATTTGGTAATTTATTTATATAATTTATATAATTTATTTTAAGTCCTCATTTGCTAAAAGTATCGTGCAATTTCCTGTTTATGTAATTTACCTTATCTTTATCTGTAGCGATTATCGTCTGATGGTCGGCAAAAGGTGAGGTGGAGAGTTTGTTTCTTTCTATATTTATTCTCATTCTATTGCATTTGACCTGCCAATCTTTCAACGCTTCCTTCGTATATAGTTTGAATAAGGGTGGGGATATGAAACAGCCCTGTCTCAATCCTTTAGTCACCTGTAAAAGCTGGCGATATTCCCTGTCCCACTTTAATTACGTTGTTCCGGTCGCTATAAATATCCACAATCGCGTCAATATACTCCTGCGGTAAACCATTGCTGTTGAGTATTTCAAACAACCTGGATATCAAACGCTCTTTGAAAATACACAAAAATGATATGTGTCGCTCTATTTCTGGCTACTATTTTTTATATCACCTGACTTAGCATGAAGATGTTCTCTACGCAGGATCTTCCAGGCACCAATCTACTTTGTTCTTCCTCAATTTCTATTTGATCCTCTATTCGTTCCTTAAATGAGAAGCACATCTAAATACATTTAATAAATATGATCAAGATCTAACATCCACGCTAACTAAAAAGTTTATAGTTTAATATCCATGATCCTTAAAGAAGTATCTACTACATCATTTTCTTTCTTCTTCTTCGGCGTTTTAAATCAATTTTTAGATATACGCCCTTTCATAAATCTTTCACTATTACCTGTTTGTTGCCACCTGCATCCGATTTTCCCAACTGTACCATATTGTACAGAAAGTCCAGAACAGCTCAAAGGCGTTACCTTTTTTCTGTATTATATCGCATATGTTTAAAATGTGTGCCCTATAACATGACAAAACTAATAATTCAAAAAGTGTTGGCATTGTTTCACTAATTTGGCGTCACATAAAATTACAAGTTTATATATATTGCTGCTCAGAATGACTGAAGCTTCCATTCATTCACTTTATTCGTCTATTATCATCTTAATAACAGGTACTCATGTTTTTCTTCCTAAGCGTCACCCAACACAAAGACATGAATACCATTGCTCTTCTGCCCACTAGGAACGAAAATTAACCGATTTCTTATGCCATTTCTTAAGAATAGGGTTGGTTGCAGATTGTCGAGGAATCAGATCGACTTCTTCCAATTTCCTTTTTACTGGCTTTTTCGGTAACCAAATTAGGGTCTTTTTTAATTACAGAGATGGTACAACACGTTTTCTTAAAAGTCTGTAATTGTATGAAACGATCTTTCCTGGAGGATATTCTTTCTTGTAGCATCTTGTCAACCTTTATCTCCAAATTATCAATAACTCTATGACTCTCAACAGAGCTTCGTAACACAAATTTGTTGGTGTTTAACCTCTTGAGCAACTTCTGTTTTTGAATATCCCTCGCCGAGTATAATATTATTTCTTTATCCCTTAGAACTTTGTAGCGACAATTATTACGTGAGATACGGACTGCCAAGATCACATAGCTTAATTATTAAAAAGCCCCGCAAAACATGCTTTCATACTTTTTCGTTTAAAGGGAATATTTTCACATGTAGAAATACATGAAAGGCAGGTGGAGCTAAAGCAGGTGGCTAAAATGGTAATGGCAGAATATCGTACATCAATTTCTTTTATATTTTGTTATGGAAATTTTTGTTAGGACGTACTCTGGTTTGATTTTAATTTTTCTTTTTCTTCGCTTAACCAAATCATTTTTTACAAACATTTTTATTCAAAGGTTAGCATAGTATTCTCCCATTATTTTGAACTTTTTGGGCCATAGTGTATCAACAGTATCTCTTTAGCATCTCACAAAATTGATGTTATTGACTTTCCATCAGACTTTACAGGCATTGCCTTCCTTATTAATTAAATTATTAATTAACTCTTAAAAATCTACAGTTGCGAATAGACGCACCAAGTCAGTCGTGAAAGTTTAAACATTCTTTAGAAGTTTGTATTTGAATTCGTTTTGATAAGTTGCTAGCAAACGTTTAACTTTGCACATACAGTTCATTAGTTAAGATGTGAAATGAACATCCTTGTGAGATACCTGCAGCTTTAGAAATTTCGAGAACCTTTAGTGGAGATTCCCATGTACTGTAATCGTAAATACACAACTACTTGACGGACTGACTTAATATTATACAGCAGTATGAGAGAGATGATTTGTACTTGTACTTGTGTTACTGAATTAATAATTACAGACCACCAGTGCTATCTATATTTCATACCAAGATCTCACAAATTATCTTCGCATTTGCAGCATCAACAATGATTTAGGATCTGTGATTTCAGAAAACTACAGCAAACTTCTTCCACCTGAATAATTTAATGCCCTGGAAGTATTTTTTTGGAAGATAAGTTTCGTTTGTTGTATTATTGTATAAAAAGTTTAAGAGGCTTATTAAAGCCAGAGCCTCTCAAACAACTATTAAAGAAGTTAAAAATTATTTCTTTATTAAATGTACTAAAACATTTTTAAAATGCTAACTACGCCTTTCTGTAGATATTTAAGGGATATCCGATTCATACATATGCTATATACTAGAATATAAGTATTAAGTGGATGCAATTGTCTTCTTGAAACTATCAAAAGGAACTCGTTTATTAAGTGAATTTGATTTAGCGAAAATGCTGTCTCCTGGGGTTCAACTAAAGTCATATGTGTAGATCAGCATCGAATTTAAAACAAAAAGCAAAGTTTTTTCAAAGGTGTTTCAAGAATTAGGGGTTGCCCAGACGTTCTACTCTACATAAAAGTTTTCTGAAATTTAATTGAATTTTTAAAATATTATTACGAAAAGAGAAACTGTTGTGTAGGCTAACCGTAGTACCATAAACTGTAAAATATAATTTTTTATAATGTCAAAATCCATTTGAAATGATTAAACTATAATTAGGTTTTATATCATTTTGCTGATATAGATCTAAAAGCGAGGACAAAAACATACTTCCATATTTTGCAACGCATTTGCAAAATACACATTTAGTGAGCTCCCGGCAAAGGTATGAAATGCCGAAGTGTAAACGGTTAGGCGTATAATTTCTCCGCAAACCTCGAAATTAAATCAGAATTATGTATGTCATAAAGCGCGGAATTAAAGGGTGAAATTAAAGGGTGGAGTTAGTTGAGGTGTCGCTTACGAGAAGACAATGACGTTGACAAGCACACGTCGGTCCTTTTGCATTACTCACGAGATTATCACAAATTTAAATGTAACGGTTGCTCTGCTCTTAAGAGACTGTACCGTATGCAAGGTTAATTCACCTCATCCACAGTTTGTTAGTTGTTCAACATGCGCTTTCTCTTTTCCTTCTTCAAAGCTCAAACCATTATTCGTACTTTGAGAATTTCGTAATTAGTTCTGGGAAATTTTCTTCTAGTGGCTATAGGTAGTAACTGTTATTTACTAAGTTTATATCACAGAATAATTGTAGAATATAATATAATACATTATATGAAATTAGGCGCTGGTTGGTATATATTACTTAAAACTAAGAATTTAAGTTCGGAGATAATTTTATTTAGCTGTATTTAGTGAGCGCTTAAAAGTAGAACATGCTTTCGTTTTTTACCAGGTTGCAAAGATGTTTTAATTCAAAGAAGTAAAAACTTTTTATAGTTCGGCGATATGATTTTCAAATCCTAACAATCATAGTTAATGTACTTTATTGCATCAACTGAAAACATTAATAGATTTTTATTCAAAAAATTGTAGAAGTTTGGTAAAATGCACATTTCGATATAGGTATAAAGAATTTTAAAAATACCACATTTTTCCTATGTGAAATAATCTAATTTGAAGGGTATGTGGATGTAAGTATGCAGGATGTCACGTAACTTATCAATAAGCGACTCCTAGCGGTCTTCCCCGAATTGGAATTGAACTGAAGAATGCAGAACTTTAGAAAACATTTTGGAACACATGTTTTTTTCAACCAACGTCATCATATTTTTAATTGGTTATTTATTTATAAGAATGAACAAAATAACCAGCAATAACAAAATAAGCTAAAAAATCAATAAAATCGTTCAATGTGACCATCGTCAACATTCACACAATCTGCAGCACTTGCGTTTTGCTCTATAGGAATGTGCACAGGTATAAATGCTTCTGCTTGGTTGATGCGGTTCTTCAGTTCCGGAATGTTATTTACAGTTTGATACACCAATTACTCCAAAAAGCCTCACCGAAAAACATATAGGGGCTTCAAAAGATAAAAAATCTTGGAAGTCAAGGCACTGGACCGTCCTCTTCAACTTCCAGGATAGTGTTGGTTTAACCATATCAGTGGCACATTTGCCGAAAGGACGGGCACTGGCACATTTGCCGAAAGGACGGGCACTGCCTCATTTAGCAAATGTAAATAATTTGAGGCTTTTAGTCCGTTTGTAATGATAACCGGACAATTAGGAAAATATTTACAATTCCTGCTCAAACATTAATACTGAACCGAACTTGATGATTTCGAGCATGGGTGGCGAGAGGATTTTCATGAGGCCAGTTGCGGTTGTTGCTAAATTGTGCACACGGTCCTGGGTGAAAGTAGCTTCGTCCGTCTACAAAATTCTGCTGTTGAAGTTATGGTCGTACGCTGGTGTAGAAGCCATTGAAAAAATTAAACCCGTTGTGGATAACCAGCTGACAACAAATGCTGAACCTTAGTTTTTTTATAAGGGTGTAAATTATTATCGTGAAGGAAACGGTGAACTTATGAAACTCCAAAGCTCTGGCAGTACCTTGAGTACTTGCCCCTAGTTGTGCCTCAATTATCTCTAAGACGTCTTCCTCAACATTTGGCATTCTTTGTTGACCATCTCCTATGTCTGAATTAGAGCCAACATTGCCAGTTTCGCATAACCTTCGACCTTTGTATGTCTGATGGACTGAGTAACTAGATGTCTTCTGTTCGGATAGCGCTCTCTGTACAATCGTGCCGCATTAAAATTACAACAGGGCTCACCAACTATTCAACTCATATCAACATAGTACGTAAATTCCATACGTTAAACATATAATCTAACGTAATAGGAACGTTTTTTTATTAACTTCTTGTAGCATTACTAAGGTCCATTTTGTATTAATAGCAGTGAATTTATTGTTTTGATTTTAATGATATCAACACTAAAGTTTGGAATTTAAGAGTGATGGTGAGAAGAATTAAAACTGAGGATCTTTAAACATTTCAACATATTTCGAATTGCTTATCATTAAGTTACGGGACACCCTGTTTGTACAGGTTGTATCTAAATAGAGTAAAAAAAGGCACGTTATTCTCTTTCAAATATATAATATAAAATATATAAAACGTTGTAAAATGTTGTGTTGTTTTCTAACCACTGAGTTATTCTTAGTTAAATATTTTGAGTTTATTAAAAAAAAAGTAATCATTTCTGATTCCTCAATGTTGATGAAGTAGTATTACAATTGTACAAATTTGGAAATGTATCGACCTCTCTATTGTTTACACCGCAGTCATTCTTTACGGTAAATTTCAACTACTGTGAATTAAAAACCAATTTGTGCGTTAAAAAAATGTATTCAAGATGCAATTAAGCAAAACACATCTTTCCTAGAACATTCATTCAGTCCTAATATCTTTAAGGACTTTTAATTCCTAGTGTACCTGCTGTTGATAATGTTAAATTCGTTGATGTCTGGGGGTCTCATAGTGGGATAGATTGAATAGAACATAATAAAACCAATGTCGATTCCCACAAAATGTAATTATCTATAATCCATCTTCAAACCAAAAAAAACCAAGCACAAAGTATTACTTGAAATTAAACATCAAAGTGCGACGTCTAATGTAATTGTTTTACTTATATTTTGACCTGCCGGCGTTGCGGTTGTTTTGTTTTTAAGTTGTCGTAGCATGCTCACGTAATTTTTGGTTACCATTTTGATGTTTAATTTCAAGTACTTTGTGCTTGGTTATTTTTTTGGTCTGAAGATGGATTATAGATAATCCGAAAACGGTGACGTTAACAATTTTCTAAGTTCATATATTAAATATTGTGCGAATCCACATTGGTTTTATTATATTTAATTTTGTTGATAATGTTAGTAGCAATTTGATATATTACTTCCAAAATCAGGTTAATGCCCTTTTAAGGTTTACAAATTTTTGAGACATCTCAGTATTACTGTAATTATATCCCTTACTCAAGGAATTAATGGCTTGTTAAAATCACGTATGCCATATCTACTTCTCATAAATATTAATGTAACATATTATGGTAGAAATTCCACGTGGTTAGTTGCGGTATAGAATGCAAATCGTTTCAAAATATCATCTTCCAATCAGAATTTTGTCTACTATCTTTTTAATAAATAGAAAAAGTAATAGCATGTAGGATGCTAAAACATGCAAAAATTAATTTTGTATAACCGCGAACGCAATTAGGTTACAGTAAGAATCGCAGTTGTTGCACAGGTATGTTACATATTAACGATTATACAATATGGGAAACACACTACGGAGTTCTCCATCGGTTTAAAGTTTTTAGGTAGATTTAAAAACTCTTCGATATTTTAACTCAAAAAAATTTACTATTTCTTTTGCAAGATACAAGGTTTGAGCAAAACGAAGAAGGCGTTGATCGCTAATTGTCTTTCACGATACCTAGAGACAGTTAAATAGATAGTATAATTAGTTGAAATAATTAATGTAAAGCTAAATACACATTATTCTGACGAATAAAACTATATGGTAATATTCCGGCGGAGCGGTTACATTGCTGTGTTGTGATATTAGTAATTAGAGTGTTAATACACGTTCTAACGTGCTGTAACACGTAGTGCCAATATCTGGAGGTGCCAGGTCTTTGTCAGTTGTGTTACAGCATCAAGAACTAATTGTTTATATACTATACATTACCCACATTTTTCCCTAACAAATATTATGAAAATGGTTGCTCATCCTCAACCGTCTTTTATAAGCTCTGGCCATAGAACATGGAAATCACCCAATCAATTCTTTGCAATTAATTGGATACACTCAGCAGTGTCTGTTGGTATTTAAAGTAAACAGTAGTGCAATTGCTGCGAAGGTATCTTTTTCTTCATCGATTCACTTAGTAAAATATTTGGATCCATATTTTGGCACATGCTAGCGATTGTTAACACGTGTTAACATGCCACGTCAGAATAATGTGTTATTTAGGTTTACAAAAAATCAAAAGTTGCAAGCTACAGAAAAATAGAAAGTGCATGTACAAATCTAAACAGATAATAACGCATAACACTGAATAATTTTTATTATTTATCAAATAGTGTTTCACTGTTAATTTTTGACCTACCATCTGCCAAAGTAATCTTTTACACAACGTAGGTGTTTAGTTTGGAGCTAGGAAAACCCTGATTAAAGCGAATCTTTAATTGTTAAACTTACCATCAGTGCACCATAATTCTACCAGAATATTATTTACTTAAAACTTTTAAATTACAAATTAACGGACAATATGATTTTTCGAATTTTCAGTTTTAACACCTCTGGAATATAACCGTCCTTGTTTATTGCTATGAGTACTTATTTTCATTAAAATTGTATACTTTGGATTGTTTTTGTGAGTTTATTTACCGATTGGCAGTCTGCACTATGAACATAGGATATAAAAAACATTTGGATCCATGCATCTTAACGTTCTTAATATTAGTCATAGGTAAATAGATGCGACAGGTTTATTTTTTTATCACCTTAGCACAGCCGGTCTCGGTGGTCTAGTGGTTAGCGCATTTGCCTTTAGATTCAAGGGACGCGGGGTCGAACCTGGCCGAGGTCGGTGAGCTTCTTTTAGCGGGGGAAAATGTGTGACACGTTAAAAATCACTGCTGGGGTTGGAACTACTTCAGTTAGGCAACATTCGTAGTTAGGGTGTACAATGGGCCAAAGGTGGTCTAAGTGCATAGATATGCTTAGAATACCGCGTCCTAGATCTCGCGCAATCACAATCGCAACACATCACCTTAGCATTAACTATGATTTAAAAAAAAAATTAAAAATTAATGTTTATGTAGTGCACGAGAAAGTACAAATTATTAAATGGTTTTATGCGGTAGCTCGTTCGTGTTCCTCGAGATTTATTTGCAGTAACGTTCGAAAATCGACTTATCCCATGTACTAATGCGATACACCAAATTTTGAGGAAGTTTGTGGAACATGGGTGTCTCTCTCCAACCAACCATAAAAGAACGTTACACCCAAGAAATGTTAATCAAGAAATGTAAAAAGTAAGAATATGTGCTGCTGTGGAAGTAGATCCACGCCAGTCTTCCAGAAATATTGCTCAAGATACTGGTGCCCATCATAGTACTGTATTACAAGTTGTAAGAAAAAATGGATATCGTTCCTATAAACTATCGAAACCACAACAAATTTACCGAAATGACCAAAATAGACGAATGGAATTTTGTGAGAACATAATGGAAAAATCGAACAATGACATGAGTTTCCTGAGCAAAATTCTATTTACCGACGAATGCACATCTCCAATAAATGGTCGACACAGTCCATCAGTCTGTAGTGTCTGGTCGCGAAATAATTCTCACAAGCATTACAGTTATCGATCTCAATATCCACAAAAGTAGAATGTGTGGAGAGGAATATTGGGTGATAACATTATTGGACCATTTTTTATCGAGGGGAACCTAAATGGTCCACATTATCTTGATATGCTACAAAATGAAATCGTTCCTGCTTTGCTTCAAGTTCCAGGGATCAGACTGGATGAAATTTGGTTCCAACAAGATGGTTGCCATGCCTACAATACGTTAGCCGTACGGGAATACTTAATAAATACATTTCCTGATCGTGTAATTGGAACCGTAAGCACAATAACTTGGCCACCTAGATCCCCGGACTTGTCACTTCAAGATTTTTTCGTGTGGCCTTACATTAAGTACAAAAGTTATGGATTTGAAGAAGACACCATACTGGACGAACTGTTAATAAAATTCAGGTTGCATTTGCAACTATTATCCCACAAATGCTTGCTAATGTGAGAACCAGATTTTACAATCGCTGGGGCTATTGCTTGGTAGAGGGGGCAATTTTTTCGAACATTTATTGTAAATAATATCTTGCTTGAATTAAGTTCTTGGAAGTGCTGGTGTTGATTATTTAGTTGGCTTTAACTTATAAATGTTGTTTCCTTTGTCCATTATTAATTCATTTTATTTTATTAGCTTATACCAAGACTTATTATGCAATGTTTTCGTCACTTCTTTATTAATTAAAAACATCAAAGTGATTTACTTATTTGCTTAGATATTAAAACGAACTCATATTTAGAGTCTTTGGATATGTACACAATCATGATTTCGTTGTTATCCTGCAATTATCAAGGTGCATCGCGTGAACATTAAATTGTTTTCGCATATGCTATGTTCGCACTTGAAACCGGCAATCGGTATATAAAACCATATAATTAAGGCAACTGTTACAGAATAATGTTTAAAAAATTTTCCGGCATAAACATTCTTTCTTAAATCTAAAAATGGAAATTAGGAGTTTATTCTGAAAAAATGCTTAATATTATCATTACTATTTGACAGCCTTCTTTTGCCAGTGCTGGGCATCGTCCTCTTCTCTGACACGTGTTGCTCCTCAGCGCTGAGGTAGAAACAAGGAGGACCTACAGTTTACCGTCGAATCCGAAAGACAGAAATTCCAGAGAAGGTTTTTAATATTAAAATTCCGCTTAGGTTTCTAACCGAAGCCAGAATCAGCGTTTTACTCAGAAAACGAATACTCTACCAATTGAGTTACCACCACACTAGGAACTTATTCTGAAAAAATGCTTAATGCAAATGCATATTATATTTACAAGGTTGGGTAGTATCTAACTCCAGTAGATCTAGAATGTGTAAATGGATATATTATTTGGATCTAGATCTGCTTTATGCGAGATTCATGTATCTTTATGTAAATCATAATGTACTCACATTTAGATGTAAAGGTCAATTTTTTAATAATTTTTAGAATATTTTGTACAATCTTGAACTACTAATTCTATTTAAAGAATAAATACTACTTTTTACTACTTTTTTTATTCAGAAACCCTTTGGATACAAACAATAACATTAAAGGTATCTTTAAGGGTAACTCAATTAAGGAGCTACAACTAACAGAGAAGCTATATATTATTCAAGACAAAGATAACAGCATTTATAAAATAGGTATTATTTTTTGCGTGTATAATTTGATAACATAATTATAAGTAACCAAAATAATTATACTTACTATAAATTCTTAAAATTTGTAAAACGTTATTAATATATATCTAATAATAAATTAGTAATTAGACGTCAGCACTATTTGAAGTACTAGTTTTGTCATATTATAAGGAACGCTTTTGAAATATCACACAGTTCGTTAAATAATCCTTATAATGTGCTATGTTTCAATACACTAGTATTGATAAATAAAGTAGAATTCAGCAAAAACTGGGAAACTGAATAAAGGATATACATACGTCCTAAAGGATCTTAGATCTGAATCTATATCATATTTAGTAAATTCATATGGATTTATCTGTAGATCCACAACTAAATGATCTTCTGCAATAAAGATGTTCTTATAAGACATGATTAGTCTAATCTTATTAACATTGGAATATTGTTGTAAATACAATACAGAGATAACTGAAATAGTCTATAGTCTATAGATAGTCTAGACGAAGTGTTTCCATTATTTTTCACATTTGCAGATACTCATTTAGAATAGTAAAGTAATAGCAACAAACACACAAATTATAGATTACATAAAATAAGGCACTGTT